>CAUYRH010164197.1:0-15885 GCA_963574655.1 Perodicticus potto | reverse complement strand
TTGGGAGGCGGAGGCAGGAGACTCGCTCGAGCCCAGGAATTGGAGGTTGCTGTGAGCTGTGATGCCACAGCACTCTATCCGGAGTGACAGCTTGAGGCTCTGTCTCAAAAAATAAAATAAAAAAAAATAAAGGTACTCAGTCAAAGATCTGCCAACTCTTCTAGGGAGTTTTAAAGATAAGACATTCTGGTTCGGCACTTATAGCCCAAGAGGCTAGGGTGCCAGCCACATACACGGGAGCCGGCGGGTTCAAGCCCAGCCAGGGCCTGCCAAACAACGACAACTACAACCAAAAAAAATAGCGAGGTGTTATGGTGGGTGCCTGTAGTCCCAGCTACTTGGGAGGCTGAGGCAAGAGAATCACTTAAGCTCAAGAGTTTGAGGTTGCTCTGAGCTGTGACGCCACAGCACTCTACGGAGGGCAACATAGTGAGACTCTGTCTCAAAAACAAAACAAAACAGGACATTCCATTTTTAAAAAATCATAATCAGGGCAGTGCCTGTAGCTCATTTGACAGGGTGCTGGCCACATTCACCTAGAAGTGGCGGGTTTGAACCTGGCCCAGGCCTGCTAAGCAACAATGACAACTGCAACCAAAAAATAGCCGGGCATTGTGGCAGGTGTCTGTAGTCCCAGCCACTTGGGAGGCTGAGGCAAGAGAATTACTTAAGCCCAAGAGTTTGAGGTTGCTGTGAGCTGTGATGCAATGGCACTCTACTCAGGGTGACAGCTTGAGACTCTGTCTCAAAAAAAAAAAATCCCCAAAAAATCATACTCAGAAATTACTTCCTATCTACAAATATACTTTTTCATCCTACACTTTGCTTCATCAACAACTAGATGCTTAACTTTACCACTCTCCACAGTAATACTCAAGGCAGAATAAAGAATGCACATTTTTACTAAAGGTCTTCCTCTAATTTTTTTTTTTTTTTTTTGAGACAGTATCACTATTTTGCCCTCAGTGGAGCTCAGTGGCATCACAGCTCACAGCAACCTCCAACTCTTGGGCTTAAGCGATTCTCTTGCTTCAGCCTCCCAAGTAGCTGGGACTACAGGTGCCCACCACAACACTAGCTATTTTTTTGTTGCAGTTGTGATTGTCGTTTAGCTGGTCCAGGCTGGGTTCGAATCCGCCAGCCTCAGTGTATGTGGCCGGTGCCCTGCCCACTGAGCTTCCTCTATTCTTTATGGCCATAGGCCTTATGGACATAATTAATTGCACTCTCTAATTTTAAGCAGGCTACGGAAATACAATCTTGGGGCTCAATAGGAAATACAATCATTTTGTCATCAGAGTGGTTGTCAAGGGACTTCAGACCAAACTCTGCTGAAATGGTTTAAAAATGTATGTATCCATGCAATTTCTGGGGGCTTTCTTCTAATTATTAGTTTGCAGAAGAGACTTCCTGGGTTCTTTACTGTTGGTATCAAAGACTAAGTAACTGAAACCATTCTTTAAGACACTGCAGATGGAAGACAGAATGTTGAGAAAAGAAGCTAGAAGTGATGCATTGTCTCAAGAATGGAAATAGGTTGAAAGATAAGGGCTCTACTTGTCAAGCACTATGGGCCTCTGAGGCTGTTCAAGGTTATGAGAGGAAATCCCACTTCAGGTCAGATCATAACAATGTCCTCACTTGACACCTGATATGGCAGCAAAGGGGACTCAGAGAAAACAGATGTGAAAACATGATTTACAAAACAAGAGTTAAGAGTCCTAGCAAGATGTAAGAAAAAAATAAAGTTTGTCTTAAAATCCCCAGTGCTCACAGGTGGATTAGTGATGGATAACCACCCACATGCCAAACTTCCAGGGTGAAGAAATCTCATTCCCCTCCCTAAGGCAACTCTTGACTTACCTTCCTCTTGTTGTGATAAGCAATATAGAGGACAGCAACAAGAATGGCTGCAGTCACCAGATATGCAAAGAAGTGACTGCTCTCTGCACTGGCACTTTGAGAATTTTCCTTATGAAGGTCATCCTTGTTACTCATGGAATCCAAAAGTGTCCCTTCACGGTTCTCACTGGAGGCAGGGCCAGACATCTTTCCTTTCTCTTTTTTGGGTGGTGATCCGTTTTCAGGCCCTGTATCACCTTCTTCAGTCTCTTTGGGTTCCACATTTTCTTTGGGTGGTGATCCGTCTTCAGGACCTGTATCACCTTCTTCAGTCCCTTTGGGTTCCACGTTTTCTTTGGGTGGTGATCCGTTTTCAGGCCCTGTATCACCTTCATCAGTCTCTTTGCGTGGTGATCCGTCTTTAGGCCCTGTATCACCTTCTTCAGTCTCTTTGGGTTCCACATTTTCTTTGGGTGGTGATCCGTCTTCAGGCCCTGTATCACCTTCTTCAGTCCCTTTGGGCTCCACATGTTTAGTAGGCTCTGAAGACTTATTTTCCTCCTGGGGCGGAGAAGGGTCCATTAACTCTGTCTCCCCAGATTCCGATCTGGAAGCATTTGGAGACTTCTCTCCATCAGCTAGCTGGTTTTCCTTAGTGTTGGGGGATTCCTGCTTAGTAGAGAGGATGGAGGGGGGCGTGCTGACGTGAACTGTAACGGGAGATTGGTCAGAATTCGAGTTGGAGCCTCCGTTCGTAGCAGGCCGCTCCTGACCTGGTCTGCCAGAGTCATCTTTCTTGGAAGTTGAGTTCAGAACGTTTGACTCCACCCGCGTAGAAACATGTCCCCGGTCAGACAACTGGCTCGAGTCATTGCTTGCAGTTTCTACACCAGAGTGGGCACCTGACGGTGGAATGACCTTCGAATTTTTGTTGGCTGACTGCAAACGTTCTGAAATAGAGAAACCAGTTAGCCCTGGAGAAGGGCAGGCCAGGAAGAAGCATTCTGCAGAAACTGGAAGAGATGGGGGTCAACCAGCGAACAGAGGTGGGGGGGGTGGAGGACGATGGCGAGGGGAGACGTGAGTTGGGCAAGGAAAAAGCGAGCCCAGATAGCGACTGGACGAGGTGAGACTGGCTGTCCAAGGGACACGAGCGGGGTAGGGGTTGGGGGTGGGGGTCTCACCGCCCGCCGAGACGCTCAGCAGGACCAGCGCAAGAAGGAACCACATCCTGCACGGATAGCGCTTCCGCCCTCTACCGCTCTCGCGAGATCCGCGCGCAGGGCTCCGCACTCGCAGCCCCACCCATTCCCGCGTGCGCCTCTCTGCCCAATGCCGCGGCGCCCGGGCGAGGGGCGGGGTTTGGGAGGGGCCGCCGGGGAGTCTGTTCTCTCCGGTCTCTGGCGGTGTTCGTGGTTCCGCTGGTGAAAGGCGAGCCGCCTCTTCCTGGTTTCTCTCCGTAGCAGCCACGACAAACTGGCACTCCTTTTTTCCTTCATTCCTTTCGTACTTTGGAGTCAACTCCAGCAGAGCAGAGCCCCCTCGCCTTGCGCACCGCCCCACAGACTGAGTTTGCTGGGGCAGGCGCTGCCTCTTCGCCCCATCCTGTGCTTGCGTTTCTTTCCTTTTGGGGTCGGGGGGTGGACTGAGTCTCATTTTGTCGCCCTTTGTAGAGTGCCGTGGCGTCATAGCCCACAGCCACCTCAAACTCGTGGGCTCAAGTGATCCTCTTGCCTCAGTCTCCCAAGCAGCTGGGACTACAGGCGCCCTCCACGACTCCGGGCTACTCTTTTAGAAACGGGGTCTCGGTCTTGCTCCGGCTGGCCTCGAACTGCCGAACTCCAGTCATCCACCAGAGCTAGGATTACAGGCGTGAGCCATCGCTCCTGGCTCTGCTTGCATTTCTAACCTCTTCTACTCTAATGCTTCTTTTCCCCCAGCTCATCAACCTGTTGTATCTTTTCCATCTGGAAACAAACCCAGCAACTTCGTGGCATTGACTTCACATGCGGGCTCATCTCGCACCTGAAGGTACCTGGGAGCAGTAGTTTTTGGAATAACTAATATTAATGTTGTTTTAGTGTATTTTCTGTCTTGTAAACATTTAATGGTTTGGGTTAGGTAATATAATGACTCAAAAACCAAAACGTTAGAAAATCCTTGCTCCTGACCCCTCCAAAGATTACCATTTATATATATACTTTTCTTTTTTTTAACAATACTAATAAAAAAATTTTGTATTTACTTGGAAGCATTCAGAATGTTAACAAAACAACTGTAACTTTTACAGAGTGATGGTCAGTCAATAGAAAAATTATTTTATATAAGCTTTATGAGAGACAACCAAAGATGAAAAAACTGCCATCCCTATATATAACTAATTTGTGCTGTGCACCAACAAGAACCTGCTTTGAATTTCCACGCCAGTTTACAACCCCCATACCGTACCAGGCAAGGTTAGTGGCTATTGAAAATTCCACAAGGACAAGGCTGTCTAAATAGACATTTAGTAGCGTTAACTATACAAAAAAAAGACACTTGTGTAATTTAAAGACAAATATTTACAGAGCCTTACATTTCAGTTTTTTTCTTTAAAAGGAAAGAGTTGTGTACAGGGGGTTAAATGCTTTCTTAGCAGCGGTTCTTAGTCTGTAGGTTGCCACCCCTTTGTAATAATGAAAATCACGGCATTAGGAAGATTGAGAACCACTGCTTTATAGACAAGAAGAAAACTGCACTAGAACCAACTTATCATCAATGTCTTCATCTTTTTCATCTTTTCATCTTCTTCCTCTTTTTTGCAGTTTGGCTGGGGCCAGGTTTGAACCCGCCACCCTCTGTATATGAGGCCGGTGCCCTATTCACTGAGCCAGAGGCACCGCCCATCTCCTCTTCTTCCTTTTTCTTGTTTTTTTTCAGCCATGACAACTCCCATTTTTGCTGCATCAGGCTTTTCTTTTCTTTTCTTTTTTTTGTTTGAGACAGAGCCTCAAGTTGTCGCCCTCGGTAGAGTGCTGTAGCGTCACAGCTCACAGCAACCTCCAACTCCTGGGCTCAAGTGATTCTCCTGCCTCCGCCTCCCGAATAGCTGAGACTACAGGCACCTGTTACAACTCTTGACTATAAAATAGGAATGCTGGCATGAGTGTCCAGAAGCTAGATTCTTGTTTAATTTTGAGTAGTATTAACTGTGACTTAAGACAAGTCATTTCACTTGTCTGGGCCTCAGTTTGCTCTTCTATGAAATGAGGGACTTGACCTAAATAATCCTAAAGTCCCTTGCCTTCCAGCTTTATTTTATGTTATAATTCTTTGAACTGGAAGTACTTCTACTGTTTGAAAATGAAACTCCATCACCATCTCTCATGCACCTTGAAAACACAGAGTTTTCTTTTTCTTTTTTCTTTCTTTCTTTTCTTTTTTTGAGATAGAGTCTCACTATGGCGTCATAGCTCACAGCAACCTCAAGTTCTTGGGCTTAAGTTATTCTCTTTCCTCAGCCTCCCAAGTAGCTGGGACTACAGGCACCTGCCACAATGCCTGGGTATTTTTTGTTGTTGTTGCAATTGTTATTGTTGTTTAGCAGGCCCAGGCTGGGTTTGAACCTGCAAGCCCCAGTGTATGTGTCTGGCGCCCTAACCACCAAGCTACACGCGCCAAACCCAAACACAGAGTTTTCTAGGAGGTAGCCTGTGTGGTCAGAAGAAATCTGGGGAAAACAGCCATGCCAGCAGGTCCCCTTCTTTCCTAAGGAGAAAGCTAAAGTTTTAGGTGCCCATGGAATATCCTACGAATGGGAATTAGCCAAAAACTGCAAAAGTCTGGGGCAGGGGTCCTCGAACTACGGCCCGCGGGCCACACACGTTGGTGTGAATTGTATTTGTTCCCATTTTGTTTTTTACTTCAAAATAAGATCTGTGCAGTGTGCGTAGGAATTTGTTCATAGTTTTTTTTTTTAAAACTATAGTCCGGCTCTCCAATGGTCTGAGGGACAAAGAATTGGCCCCGTTTAAAAAGTTTGAGGACGCCTGGTCTGGGGATTCCCAGACTGCCATCCAGCTCAGTGGTGTGGTCTGGGCTATAGCAGTCTCATGGAGAGAGGCAGGGAGCGTTGGGCTCATTGCTGACAGGTAAGGGAGTGCTTGATAATAATGCTCACTCGTGGACAGCAATTTATGTAGCTTTCCAAGCAGTGTCTACCTGTCTGTCACTTTACTTTTTAATCTTTTATTAATATACTGTATTTTTTACTATACTTTTTCTGTTAGGTACACTAATATTTAACGTGTGTCACAGTTGCCTACAGTATTCAGTACAGTAATATGTCGTACGAGTCTATAGCCTAGGAGCAGCAGGTTACCCCATACAGTCAAGACCATCTGGGCTTGTGGACGTGCACTCTGTGTTCCCACGTAAAATGAGATGATGATGCATTTCTCCGAAATTCTGTCGTGTGCATGACTATACACAAGATGTCTGGAATAGAGAGATTTGGAGATGGAAAATAGGCTAGTGGTTGCTTAGGACCAACTAGTGGGTCTGGGAAGAACTGGGGAAATGGAGTCATTTTCAAAGGATATGAAGTTTAAGAGTGATGAAAATGCTCTAAAACTGACTGGTGGTGGCTACACAACTCTGAACATACTAAAAACCAATGAATTATATACTTTAAATGAGTGAATTGTAGCTTAAACAGGTCAATTATATCTCAATGAAGAGGTTTAAGAAATTTCAGTCCTAGATACTATTAAAAGCATCCGAAGGATGTTTTTCACATCTTGCCAAGCATAAATAGGGGTTAGAAGCGTACATAGAATGTTTTCCAGGTGGCAAGTTAATTTACATAAAGTATAATATGGAGACAGACTCTCACTTTGTGCCCTGGGTAGAGTGCTATGGTGTTTTTATAGCTCACAGAAACCTCAAACTCCTGGACTCAAGTGATCCTCTTGCCTCAGCCTCCTGAGTATCTGGGACTACAGATGCTCTTGCAGGGTCTTGTTCTTGCTCAGGCTGGTCTGGAACTCCTGAGCTCAGGTGATCCACCTGCCTTGGCCCCGCCTAGTGCCAGGATTATAGGCATGAGCCACCATGTCCAGCTACAATCTTGCCTTCTGCATCTCAGTCACCAGTACTGATTGGAAGCTGGGATGGAACTTCTTGTTGTGTTAAGCATGTTTTATATTCCTTTCCAATGAGTGGCAGTCCTCTTCCTTAGCTTGTTTGCAAAAATCTAACATTGGGCTTGGCATGAAAAATGTGGTTTGATTCTACAAAAGAATTAAAGAAACACTCAGAAAAGGTCTTGCAACTGCAATTTTATTTTCTTTTGTGAAAATAAACAACTGGGAGTTAAAAATCATAAAAACAAAAAGAAATACACACAGAAGAAGCATGTGAGGTGATGGGGAGGGAACAGGGTCTTTAGAACTTTGGCAGATTGTGCTGGCACTGATCCAGGTGACAAGAACCAGACTGTGGAGCCTGGTCCTATCTGCCACTCTGGGACTGTGAGGGGACGGTGTCCACTGGCAAGGAGGAAAAAGAAAATAGACTTCTTCACTGTGGAAGTGTCAGGCACCTGGAGTCCCTTTAAATGTGGGGGGTGAACCATTTGGGAGGACCACATTCCCCACCAGAAGTTGGGGGCTGGTGGGTTTGGGCCCGCTGACGGAGAGGGGATGCTGGTGGCAGCAAATCAGGCCAAGATGTCTTCTCACATGGTGCTGGCCTTCCACTGGGCAGAGGACAAAACAGTCGGAGGGGAAGAACCCATGGTGTTGAGCAGATGGTGGGAAGTTGGGCTGGATAACGGGACATGTCCAGGGCTGGCTATGGATGTAGAGGTCCCTGGCTGGAAATCACAGCAATGACAAACATGCAGACTGAGTGGAGGAAGCTGAGGCAGGCAGGGACAGTGAGAGGAGAAGAGGCAGAAAGAGAGGTAGAGAGAAAGGCATCTTCTGGCCAGGCCCATCCACCACAGCACATACGGGATGAATAGCATACTACTTTTCAGTTCTTTCTTTTAAAGATTTTTTTTGTTGTTGTTGTTTTGTTTTGTTTTTTAAAAAAGCCTTAAGATCAGCTACTGGTTACATCTACAAAACGTAAAGTGCTGTTGTTACCAGTCACTTTACAGAACAGTCCAGAGTGGTCAAATATTGACCAATAAAGTTTCCTTTTTTGTTTCTTCTGAATCATTTCTACTCGATGAGTCACAAGACAGCCCTCCTGGGACAGGGGTGGCTTAGTGGGCAGACTTGGTGACCAGGGAAAGAGGCTGGGCCTGTAGCACTGGCAGGGCCTGGTGGGCATGGAGCGTGGCTGGGAAGGATGGGGGAGAGGTCAGCAGAGCTGTGGGCATGGACCCGATGGGAAGTGGCCGGGACAGGAGGGGAGGCTGGCTGCCCATCTGGCCAGAGGAGGTGGCTGCAGCCTTGGCTGACAGGAAGGCAGTTGAATGGAGAGCCAGCTGGGCCCGAGTCTCCGGCTTGGTGGTGAGGGAGAGGGGCTGGGCTTGCTCTGAGTGGGTGGCAGCAGGGGCAGCTGGGGAGGCCAAGGCCGCAGAAGGGGTGGCAGGGGAGTCCAGCATGCTGCCGTGGGAGGAGGCAGGGCTGTCACAGGGCTTCTCAGGGGGCAGGTACTGAACACATGGCTTCTTGCTCTTGGAGGCCAGAGCACCTACGAGTGAAAAATGAAAGAAAGAGTGAGCAGCTAGTAGCTCTGGGAGAGGTAGAGGCTGAGGAATAACCCTGGCTATGCACATGGATTTTGGAAACATGGGGATGCTTGTGGCAAGGACCTAAAATTGTTTTCAAGCATCCAAGACTAGGAAATTGCATTCAAGAACACCCAGTGCATAGAGAAGAGGCAATGCCCAAACCAACAAAGACTTCCTCGGTAAGGGAAAATGGCCCAGTCTTCCTTTCCTAAATCTCATCATTTTTGGGAGGGATCGCTACTCAATTTGCTTTAAAATCTTTGGCTTATGCTACAATCAGGATAGTATACACCTGCTGAGCAGTATGGCGTACAGTGGATTTTTCCTCCTATATATTTTTCACTTATGTGTGCCTATGTACATGAATCTCACATTATAGGGATAGGAAAGAAGGAAGAAATGGGGAATGGAAGCAGCTGTACACCTGTCTTGGAGTGAGCATAAGATGGGAGTGTGACCTGAATACTTATTACAATGTGGGCACCTCTCTGTGCTAGGTAGGATTTTGGTATAAAAAGACTCCGCACAGATTATGGACACAAAGTGCCCTCTAACATGGAGCAAACTATTTCTTTTGGTGTTCAACCAAAGAAACATTGGAGAAAACCTGAATCTACTGGACTCCCTGATAGTTTGTCCATCAGTCTCTCAGGGGTTGCCTTCCTGATGGAATTTCAAGGACAATTTCAAGCACATTCCATTAACCCGCAGTAGGATGCAACTCAGCTGACTGAAGTGAGAATGCCCTGGCATCAAATCCTACTGCCACCACTTGACAAGCGGAGTGACTAGGAAAATGCCTTAATTTCTCTGAGCCACTTTTTTTTTTTTGAGACAGAGTCTCACTGTGTCGCTCTGGGTAGAGTGCTATGCCATCATCATGGTTCACAGCAAGCTTAAACTTCTGGGTTCAAGCGATCCTCCTGCCACAATGGCTGGCTAATTTTTCTACTTTTATTTATTTATTTATTACTATTATTTATTTTTTTGAGACAGAGCCTCAAGCTGTCACCCTGGATAGAGTGCAGTGGCATCACAGCTCACAGCAACCTCCAATTCCTGGGCTCAAGCGAGTCTCCTGCTTCTGCCTCCCAAGTAGCTGGGACTACAGGCGTCCGCCACAACGCTTGACCATTTCCTGGTTGCAGCCCTCATTGCTGTTTGGCGGGCCCGGGCTGGATTCGAACCCGCCAGCTCAGGTGTACGTGGCTGGAGCCTTAGCCGCTTGAGCCACAGGCACTGAGCCAATTTTCCTACTTTTAGTAGTGATGGGTTTTGCTCTTGCTCAAGCTAGTCTTAAACTCCTGAGCCCAAGGGATTCTCCCATCTCGGCCTCCCAGTGTTAGGATTACAGGCATGAGCCACAGTGCCCATGCCTGGGCCTCTTAATTGGCCAACACCTAATTAAGTGTGCTGAGGCTACCAAGAGGCAGAGCCCTGTCCAATCAGAGACCCAGATGTAGCACACAAGAGGATTTGGCTGTGCTGGCAGGGAAGAGAAGTGAAGAGGGCAGCAGCCCCCAGACTCACTCTCTGCCTCTTGTACTTGCTGCTGGGACTGGGTCTGGGACAGCTGCTTTTCTCTCTTCCTCTTCTTTTTCTTACCCTGGAAAAGATGGCCAAAGGAAAAGATAAGTAGGAAGGAATAATGCTGGCTTATTAGAGGGAAGATGTGACATTGTCCCTACTGCTCCTGGGCCCTTGGGTGAGCCTGCCTTCCCTCCCAGGCCTTCTTCCCCTCTAGACTTTGGAAGGCTTCCTCCTACAGCTCTTCAGGCTTGTTTTTCCATTTATCCCCCAGAACAGTTTTTTGTTGGTTTGTTTTGTTTTTGAGATAGGGCCTCACTTTGTTACCCAGGCTCGAGTGCAATGGTATCATCATAGCTTACTGCAACCTCAAACTGCTGGGCTCAAGGGATCCTCCTGCCTCAGCCTCCATAGTAGCTAGCGCTGTAGGCATGTGCTACCACCCTTGGCTAATTTTTCTTTTTTCTTTTTTTTTGGTAGGGACAGGCTCTTACTATGTTGCTCAGGCTGGTCTCAAACTCCTGACCTCAAGCAATCCTCTTGTCTCAGCCTCCCAAAGTGCAGGGATTATAGGTATGAGCCACCATACTGGCCTAGAATAGTCTTTTTTGATGGGTCTTAGGTCCCTTTGAAAATTTGATGCAGTCATGGATTCTCTTATCAGAAAAAAAAAAGCGCAAAGACATATATTTAAGAATCTGCCTAGTTTCTGGGAGTTTATAGGCACGCTCCCTTGAAGCTAATTTGTTGGTCTTTGTACCCCAGGCTAGCACTGTGCCCTGTGATAAGGAATCAAAAGTTAAAATAAGAATAATACAAATTTAAGTCCGTCCTCGGGATATCTTACTGCCCTCCTAAGAATTTAAAACGCCTTCCTTATTTCTAGAGAAATAATGGGCTTCTCCTTGTCTTTAGAGCTTTCCTTCTCCCCACTTCCCTTACAAATGCTGCTGCTGGGGTCTGAGTGTCCCCTGCTCAGAGCGAGCACTTACATAGTTGTCCCGGGCTGACCAGGTTGGGTACAGCTGGGAGTGAAGCTGCCGCTCCTTCCGGGCCAGCTCATAGTACTTGGCCTGTTCTTCTCGAGACAGGTTGTGCCACTGAGGGAGGGAGGGCCAGAGATGACAAGAGTGATGAATGCTGGGGATGCCTGCTGACTCCATGGCCTGGAAGGCAGGGGCAGGTCTTACCTTCCGTCCCAGGATTTGGTTAATGGCTGCGCTTTCCTTCAGGGTGCACTCAGCCACCACCTTGGCCCTCATCTCCTTCATGTATAACATGAAGGCATTAAGAGGCTTCTTCACGTGGGGTTTCTTTTCTTCCTCCTTTTTCACGGTGACTGGCGATTTCCTGGGAAGGTGCATGGCTGCAGGTTAGCATGAGTCAGGGGGCTTCTAACTCCTCAGAGTCTGCCTCTGGGGACAGAAGGTGAGCTGCTGGGAAGTCAGTCAAGTGGCGCATGGCTGCCTGAGCACCTGAGCATCTTCCTTGAGTATTTCCCATGCTCTGAGTGATCTCCTAGCCGTATTCTTTGAAAATCTACCCTCTAATGTCCCACAAAGGAGCAGAGGGTGATGGGAGACTGAATTAACTCTCCCAAGAGCGAGCAGATGCTGGCCACGGGAAACATGAAGTGGCATGGGACACTTGGCAGAAACAATGGGTAGGTGGGTCTCCTCATTCACACAGCACTGACAGGCTTCCTGCCGTCTTTATGGCATGGTGGACAAAGCAGGGCCCTGGTGCTGGGCTCACCTAGGCCATGAGGCCACCAGGTGTCCTTGAGAAAATACTTTCTCCTTTGTGGGCCTCACATTTTCATGTGTATAACAAGGGGGTGGAGAAGCTAAAATCCTTCTCAGGTTTCCCTTCAACCTTTAAAATCTGCTGGTAAAACTTTCCTCAATGTGTGTGCATGATGTCCCTGAAAGGTTGGGACCATGGCAAGTCAAACGGAATGATTCCCATGGGAGAGGAGCTGGCTGAGAGGGCTGCTGGGCTGCTGCCAGATGAGACCAGGAGAGAAAAACAAACAGCACCTGTTGCTCAAAGACCACCTCTCCTCCCAGTCCAGGCTGCCTCTTACTTACGCGCTCACAGCGGGGCTCAGGGTTGGGGGTGCTGGTTCCTGCTTGACGATGGGGGAGACGATGGCGGGGTGGGGGATCCCTGAGGTGGGCAGACCAGGATGGGCAGGAGCCACCATGTGAGGGGAGAACCGGCTGGAAACCAGGCTGTGAACCAGGTAGAAACAGATGACAACAGAGGGACTCAGCCTGAATGCCTGTCACCCAGCAGAGGACACGAGTGGCCCCTATCTTGAGGGCAGAGGCATGTAAACACCTCTGCTGTGGCCTGGGTATAGTTCAGGGGAATGGAAGGCCTCTCATTGAGAACAAGGTTTGGGGAATACCTAACAATCCCTCCAACCCTCGCCAGATACGCCCGGTACCTAAATCTGGTGCTGGAAACAGGTAGGATGAAAAACAACAAAGAAGTGGAGGGTCTGAGGCCAGGGTACGCAGGGGAAAAGAAGGGCTTATTCTATGGTCCTCCTCTGTCACTGGAGGTCCCCTTGTAGGGTAGAGCCGGCCCCTGAGGTGGAAATGCCCTCTCCCTGTGTCCTCTCCTGTCATCATTTCAGGAAAATGTGTCTTCTCCCAGTCTCTGGCTTCAGTGTGATATGCAGAAAGGTGTCCCTGACTTACGATTTTTTTGCTTTATGATGATGCAAAAACAGTACGCAGTTAGTGCTCTCCTTGACTTAGGGTTATGTCAGGAGAAACCCATCACAAATTAAAAACATCATAAGTTAGCTGTGCACAGTGGCTCACACCTATAATCCTAACCCACTGGGAGGGCAAGGAGGGAGCATCCCCTTAGCTCAGGAGTTGGAGACCACCATGAGCAACAGCAAGACCTTATCTCTACTAAAAAGAAAAATTAGCCAGCCTTATGGTGGGTGCCTGAGTCTCAGCTACTCAGGAGCCTGAGGCAGGAAGATCACTTGAGTCCAGGAGTTTGAGGTTGCTGTAAGCTAGGCTGACACCATGGCCCTCTAGCTTGGGCAACAGAGTGAAATGCTCACCAAAAAAAAAAAAAAAAAATATATATATATATATATATATATATATATTACTTACTTACTTATATATAGTAAGTTGAAAGTGACTTATCATCCTAAGTCAAGGAGCATCATACGCAGAATGCTTCTATGTCACAAAATGTATAGCAGAAGGGGAGAGTGCTAGGGCTTTGAAATTCTTAGGGAGAGGGGAAGAGTGATCCTGTATTCTCCATTCTGACCTGGGAGTTGGGAACATGGGCCATGAGAAGCCACCTTATCACAGAAGGTGGGGAGGAAAGGCGAGTCTGTGCCTTCTCAGGCACTGATCAGAGAAAGGCTGTTTCACAGTCAGATGTGCACAGCCACCAACAGATAAACATCCCTGGGACTCACCTGGACATTGAGGCGTTCATGGCGAGGGCAGGGTAAGGGTGCCGGAAGCCACCAGGAGGAAGGGAGTACATGGGCTGTCCTTGCCTATGAGGGCCAGGAGCAAGGAAACCTGGTCAGCAGGTAGGGAAATCTCAGGGTGTGGAAGGAAGGGGCTGGTAAGAAAGGGTGAGAAATGGGGGCGGGTAGGAAGGAGGCCAGGGGACCGAGCTGCCCAGGGTGGGAGGGGGCCATCTAGGTCCTGGGTGCTGCCTCTGAGGGGCTTGCTGGGAGGGCAGGCTGGGGACATGGGCAGAGTGCAGCACAAGGAAGGCACGAGGGTGAAAAAGGCTGCAAGTTTCCTTACTGTGGGACGAGCCAGCCGAGGGGGTGGGGGATTTGTCCGACAGCTCCGGGAGACAGTGGGTAATATGGTGACAGCTCAGATGGGTGAGGGGGCCGGGGGATTCCTGCTTCCAAAGAGAGAGGTGTCAGACTGTTCTCTGGTCCTACCTTAGCACCTCAAAGAACATCAACTCGGAGTATCCTTCCCCATGTCCTGTGACCCTGATGCTGTGAAGCCTGGAAGGGCCTTTCCTCTGTTACATTCCTAGTTGCTCTGGCCAGTCCATCAAGGACTAATGCATCTTCTTTATAGCTATAAAGATCCTATTTCTGTGAGCAGGAGTAACTCCTAACTGTCTGACACACAGGAATCTTGTAAAAGAGGGACAGGACCCCTAAAATGTGCTGTCATCCCACAGCAGTTCTGTGGGAATAGTATGAAGACTGTGGCTCCCTGGGATGGACAGTTATAGTTGGCAAAAACAAACAAACAAATATACCCAGCCTCATTGCTTTATAGCTGTCCTGGCTAAACTGATTATTTTAAAATGTTCAGTCCAGGACAAAGGTCTTGGCTTAGGGGAACACAGCTTGCGGCTAGGCTAGACTTGGGCAGATCAGCCCACACACTTACTGTAATTCCCTCACCATGGCCCAGTGGCGTGAAGGGTCCACAGAAGGCACATAAGAAAAAGCTAAAATTAGTCACAAGACTGGAGAGTTGGAGGTATGATTTGAACCCAGGTCTGCCTGACTCAAGGACTGTAATGTTCTCACCAAAAGAAACACCTGCCACCCAGCAGGGGAGCTGCCTGAGTGGCAGACAACTCACCTGTCTTTGGATCAATCTCTGGGGAGAGGTGTGTGGGAGGGGAGCCAGGGGAGAAGTGGTCGTTGCTGTAGGTGATGAGGGGTGTCAATGGATGCATGTGATGTGGGTGCTGGACAACAGGAACTTTATTAGACTGAAAGAGAGAACAAAGACCAGGCACAGTTGCCAAGGAGACAGAGAGTAAAATTAGCATTATTTACCTAGTCAAATATGTGCCATGGATTCCCAAGCAACGTCCCATTCAGTCCTCAAAACAGCCCATGGCAGCAGTATGCACAGCAGAGGCAGCAGCAACAGAATTGGAGAAGGGATTCCAGGGCACCCTCTCCCAGACAGCCCCAAGGTTCCCTTCCTGGGTGCTGTGCATGGGTGCCATAAGCTGTTGGGTAGTGATTTGTGTGGTGTCACCTCAGTGAATCTGAAAAGGTTCAACACACACTTTCCGAATAAACGTCACAGAAATAGCAGCTCTCAGGTTCAAGCCCAAGAAAAGGAACAGAACAGTGGGAGAATTGTCTTCCTCAGACCTCATATACATATACATATGTTCAGTCATCATATTCTAGCTTTACAAGACACAACCCCAAAGCACTTAAAACACTTCTCTCTGCTGACCTAATTACCACATTTTCTTTAAAATATCACCAAATGTAAAGAGTACCATTATTTTATATAGCTACTAAGAAAGAAAAAAAAAATCACTGGCACATCATGGATGCATCTTTCTGTCAGAAATGTTAAAAATGGGAAAAACTTGTGCATCCTAGAATTGGTAAATGGTTAACTTCTTTTTAATTTTTATATATATTTTTTTATTAAATCATAGCTGTGTACCTTAGTGCAATCACAGGGTACAATGTGCTGGCTTCATACAGAATCTGAAACATTTTCATCAAAGTGTTTAACATAACCTTCATGGCACTTTCCTAGTTATTGTATGAAGACATTTGTATTCTGCATTTAGTAAGTTTCGTCTGTACCCTTATAAGATGCACCGTAGATGTGATCCCACCAATTACCCTCCCTCCACCCATCCTCCCCCCTCCCCTCCCCTCCTGTGCCCCTTTCCCCATATTCTTGTGCTATAATTGGGTTATAGCCTTCATATGAAAGCTATAAATTAGCTTTATAGTAGGGCTGAGTACATTGGAAATGGTTAACTTTTTAATTGTTTTCACC
>CAUYRH010164194.1:0-29258 GCA_963574655.1 Perodicticus potto | reverse complement strand
AAAAATCGTCAGGCGTCGTGGCAGGCGCCTGTAGTCCCAACTACTTGGGAGGCGGAGGCAGGAGAATCGCTTGAGCCCAGGAGTTGGAGGTTGCTGTGAGCTGTGATGCCACAGCACTCTACCCAGGGTGACAGCTTGAGGCTCTGTCTCAAAAAAAAAAAAAAAAAAAAAAACATAAAATTGGGCTCGGCGCCTGTAACTCAGTAGCTAGGGCGCCAGCCACATACACTGGAGCTGGTACGTTCAAATCCAGCCCGGGCCTGCCAAACAACAATGACAACTCCAACCAAAAAAAAAGTTGAGCATTGTGGCAGGCACCTGTAGTCCCAGCTACTTGGGAGGCCGAGGCAAAAGAATCGCTTAAGCCCAAGACTTGGAGGTTGCTGTGAGCTATGACACTACAGCACTCTACCCAGGGTGACATAGTGAGACTCTGTCTCAAACAAACAAAAAACCCATAAAATTGTTCAACAAATGGCAGTAGTTGATCATACATGAATTATTCCTTGTTTTAATTTAATATTATAGGCAAAGAAAACGTGATATATACACGTACAGTAGGTTAGTCACATTACAACATGGATGAACCTTTGAGGACATTATGCTAAGTGAAAAAAGCCACACACAAAAGGACAAGTCCTGTATGATTCCACTCACATGAGGCATCTATAAAGTAGTCAGAATCATAGAAACACAAAGTAGAAAGGCAGCTGCCAAGGCCTGGGGTAGGGGGCACAGGGAATTAGTGTTGAACTAGTACAGTTTCAGCTCTCAAAGATAAAAAAGTTCTAGAGATCTGTTGCACAACAATGGGAAAATACCTAATACTACTGACACACATACTTAAAGACAGTTAAAAGGATATATTTGGGCAGCACCTGAGGCTCAGTGGGTAGGGCACTGGCCCTGTATACCGAGGGTGGTGGGTTCAAACCCAGCACTGGCCAAACTGCAACAACAACAGAAAAAAATAGCCGAGTGTTGTCGCGGGCACCTGTAGTCCCAGCTACTCAAGAGGCTGAGGCCAGAGAATTGCCTAAGCCCAGGAACTGGAAGTTGCTGTGAGCTGTGATGCCACAGCGCTCTACTGAGGGCGATAAAGTGAGACTCTGTCTCAGGAGGCACCTGTGGCTCAGTGAGTAGGGCACCGGCCCAACATACATACCAAGGGTGGTGGGTTCAAACCTGGCCCCAGCCAAACTGGAACAACAACAACAACAAAATAGCTGGGCGTTGTGTTGAGTGCCTGTGGTCCCAGCTACTTGGGAGGCTAAAGCAAGAGAATCACTTAAGCCCAAGAGCTGGAGGTTGCTGTGAGCTGTGATGCCACGGCACTCTACTGAGGGCAAGAAAATGAGACTCTGTCTCAAAAAAAAATAAAAAATAAAAAAATCTGTGTGCGTATGTATATAGACAAAAAAATTGGCCACCATGTGGCTGCCACAGGAATCCAAATCCTCAACCATAGTTTAGCCAGATAATGGCCCAGGCTGGGCAAAGTCCCCATAAATCCTCTATGACAAACAGTCCACAGCCATATGTCTGCCCTCGACCAGACCAAGGCACTCACTCTTCACCCAAGGCCAGGCCAGACCCTCACGGCTTCCCCCCCTCACCCTGGTCAACCAGATCCACCTCCAGCACCACTGTCCTTCCTGACAACTGGCATGCACGCTGCTGTCACCAATCTCCAACTCCTCCCACTGGCCCAGCCTCCTCCCTTCATCTCCACTCCTCTACAGCAGCAGTTCTCAACCTGTGCGTCTCCACCCACAGGAACCGTATTAAAGGACGGCGGCATTAGGAAGGTTGAGAACCACTGCTCTACAATTAAGAAAAGGGTTTCAGTTTCTATAAGATTAAACATAGACCTATCCCATCACCATACCTAATTATGTCCCCAAGAGAAATACAAGTATTTATTTGCAAAAAGACGTATCCAAGAATCTTCATAGCAGTGATGTCCACACAGCTAAAAACTGGCAATAGTCCAAACATCTACCATTACTTGAAACACACTGTGGCACTACCCATATAATGAAGCACCACCTGGCAATGAAGGACAATTATGGAAAAAAAAAGAAAAATACAACCATGCAATTTCACTTATAGGATGTTCAAAAATGGGCAAAATTTGACTCAGCACCTGTAGCTCAGTGGCGAGGGTGCCGGCCACATACGTCAGGGCTGGCAGGTTCAAACCCAGACCAGGCCTGCTAAGCAACAATGACAACTACAGGCTCAGGACCTGTAGCTCAGCAGTTAGAGTGCCAGCCACATACACCAGAGCTGGTGGGTTTGGATCCAGCCCAGGCCTGCCAAACGACAACTATAACCAAAAAACAGCCAGGCATTGTGGCAGGAGCCTATAGTCCCAGCTACTTGGGAGCCTGAAGCAAGAGAATCGCTTAAACCCAAGAGTTGGAGGTTGCTGTGAGCTGTGATGCTACAGCATTCTACCGAGGGCGACATAGTGAGAATCTTATCTCAAAAAAAAAAAAAAAAAAAAAAAAAAGGGCAAAATTCAAACTGAGTAAACTTCTTGGAGCTGGGGGAGCCTGACCACAAAGGGCCACAAAAGGATGTCTTGAGATAATCAGGGTGGTGCTAAAGTGGCTAAGGCACCAGCCACATACACCTTAGCTGGTGGGTTCTAATTCAGCCCTGACCCGCCAAACAATGATGACTGCAACCAAAAAATAGCCAGGCATTGTGGCGGGTGCCTGTAGTCCCAGCTACTTGGGAGGCGGAGGCAGAAGACTCGCTTGAGCCCAGGAGTTGGAAGTTGCTGTGAGCTGTGATGACACAGCACTCTTCCCAGGGCAACAGCTTGAGGCTCTGTCTCAAAAGAAAAACAAAAAGGGCATGTGATAGCACATTAAGTTATACTTCAATAAAGCTGATTAAAGAATAAAAAGATGTGGCCAACAGAAAAATCAATTCAGAGCTTGATGTCACCAGAGTAAACATAATTAAATTTTTTAAAGAAGAAAAGAAGGGGCTGCAGATTGGTCCAAACCTCCTAGCAGTCAGAAGGCAAGAAGCAAAACTGACATCCATGATGTAGAACACGCCGGCTTCTGGGGAGACAAGTGCAGGCCCTGAGATCTGAGAGACACACTCCTGCTTGAGCTCCCAGAATTGACAGTCCCCAGAGAACCTCTGAGAAGAGGCATCAGAAAGAACCAGAAGACCCATGTGTTCCTCTCTCTGGCTCCTCCCCTTCACCCCATCTGTCAGAGCATCAGGCAGACACTCCAGACTCAGGTCTCTGGCCAGCTCCCCAGCTGCACAAAATTGCATAGCACTCACCTCCTCCTGGGTCCATTTGACCTTGCATTTGCTGTCTCTCTGCTCTGGCACATCTGAATCTGTATCCTGGTAGTGCAGTTCATCCAGCTCCTCACTGCAGAGAAATCAAAAGGCCAAGGACAGTGTGTCCATATGCTTTTATATGATAGATGGACAGTGTGCGGGCAGTGGCCAGTCAACTCTATGAAACAATTTGGGAGAAACTGGCTTTCACTTTCCCTGCTTTTCAAAGTGTAGGCAACTTCGACCCTCCTAATTTTTTCATGAGACTAGGCATAGTGGCTCACACCTGTAATCTTTGCACTCTTGGAAGCCAAGGCAGAAGAATCACTTTTGAGCATAGGAGTCAAGATCAGCATAAGCCAGAGTAAGAAACCCTGTCTCTACTGAAAATAAAAAAAAAACTAGCCTGGCATCGTAGCAGGTACCTGTAGTCCTAGCTACTCTGGGAGGCTGAGCCAAGAGATCACTTGAAACCCCGAGTTCAAGGTTGCTGCTGTCAGCTAGGCTGATGCCACCACACTCCACCCTGGACAACAGAGTAAGACTCTGTCTTAAAAAAAAAAAAAAAATTATTTTTTTATGAAATGGGTTATTAGCTATTTTTATTTTATTCTTTAATTTTCAAGAACACTGTAATGATGTCAAAAGCTACAAAAAATAAAAATAAAATAGTTAAGGCCAGGCACAGTGGCTCATGCCTATAATCTCAGCACTCTGGGTGACCTAGGTGGCAGGATTCCCTGACCTCAGGAGTTCAAGACCAGCCTCAGCAAGAGCAAGAGCACATCTCTACTAAAAATAGAAAAATTAGCTGGGCATCGTGGCAGGTACCTGTAGTCCCAGCTACTCGGGAGATTGAGGCAAAAGGATCGATTGAGCCCAAGAGTTTGAGGTTGCTGTGAGCTATGACACTATAGCACTCAACCCAGGGCGACTGAGCTAGACTCTATCTCAGTCTGAAAAAAAAGAAAAAAGTAGTTACGATTTCACCAAGAATATTGTATTCAAAACCAGATTGCCACTTTAATATTTTCTTTTCAATAAACTTAAACTTGCATGGTTATTTTAAGGATTAAAGCTGTTAACGTAAGAATTTTAAGCAATAACATTTTTTAAAATTTTATTTATTTATTTTGAGACAGCCTCATTCTCATAATTAAGTCCATTTTTGCAAATAACTTCTTTTTTTCAAGACAGGGTCTTGCTCTGTCACCCAGGCTATGTGACAGAAATCTGACATGATCACAACTCACTGTAGTCTTGAAATCTTGGGCTCCAGTGAAGTGACCCCCCTATCTTAGCCCCCCATGTAGAGATAGGGTCTCCCTATGTTGCCCAGGCTGGTCTCAAACTTCTGGCCTCCAATGATACTCCCAAATCAGCATCCCAACGTATTGGGATTACAAACATGAGCCACTGAGCACAGCCTTATCTTCTTATTCTCTAACAAGCAATTTCCCAAGTTGTTCCAAAAAATCCTCATACTTACCCAGTTTAAAGGTTAGAAAAATGGAGATCACACTATCCCCACCTAGAGAGATATCAGGTGCTAGAGGAAGGTTTTTATCCCTCCCCTGACTCCATGTGACAAGATCTGTATCAGGTGACCTTAGTCAGGTAAGTTCCTAGGGTCAGACATTTGTAAACTGGGAAAAGCCTACAGATTTCCAAATGAGCAAGGGAACCAGAAGCCTCGTGCTCAAAAAGAGGAGGGCTTCTTTTCACGTCCACAAACCTTATTCTCCAAAATCCATCATTGCTTCCTAGGTCATTCCCACCACACACAGAAAATCCTCCCACCTTAGGCCTTCAGGCAGCATTGCCTGTCTCCTTCACATTATCTCCAGTGATAAGTTTCACCTCCCTATCGTAGGGTTGAGCACCAAAAGGCTTTAAGAAATGTTGGCTCCGGGCCTGGCCCTGGCTCACACCTGTAATCCTAGCACACTGGGAGGCTGAGATGGGATTGCTTGAGCTCAGGAGTTTGAGACCCACCTAAGTAGAGCCAGACCCCATCTCTACTAAAAGTAGAAAAACTAGCCGGACATTGTAGCACACATCTGTAGTCACACCTACTCAGGAGGCTGAGGCAAGGGGATCACCTGAACCCAAGAGTTTGAGGTTGCTATGAGCTATTGTGCCATAGACTCTACCCAGAGCATAAGAGACTCTACCTCAAAAAAAAAAAAAAAGAAAAGAAAAAGAAATGTTTGCTCAGGGAATGGCCGGATACATGATGAATAAACCAGAAACAGTGACTCAGGAGGCTGAGACCAGAGGATCACTTATGCCCAGGATTTTGAGGCTACAATGAGCTATGACTGCACCACAGCAGTCTAGCCTGGGTGATAGAACAAGATTCATTTCATTTTAAGAAAAAAAAAAGAGGGCGGCCCCTGTGGCTCAAAGGAGTAGGGTGCCAGCCCCATATGCTAGAGGTGGCAGGTTCAAACCCAGCCCTGGCCAAAAAAAAAAAAAGATCTGCAAAGCTGCTGCCTATTAGTTGATAATACTAATATTTAATAAATGGGAAGAGATGGTACCTAAACCCAGCAATGCATCAGTTCCAGAAAGATCTGAATTTAGCCTTGTCCTGTCACTTCTGACCCAAGTCATGGTTCCCTCACCACTGCAAAGTAGGAGGCAACAATCCATAAGATACTAATAATAGGGCTCGGTGCCTGTGGCTCAACGGCCTAAGGCGCCAGCCACGTACGTACACCTGAGCTGGCGGGTTCAAATCCAGCCTGGGCCCGCCAAACAACAATGTCGGCTGCAACCAAAAAATGGCCGGGCATTGTGGCGGGCGCCTGTGGTCCCAGCTACTTGGGAGGCCGAGGCAGGAGACTCGCTTGAGCCCAGGAACTGGAGGTTGCTGTGAGCTGTGATGCCACAGCACTCTATCCACGGTGACAGCTTGAGGCTCTGTCTCAAAAAAAAAAAAAAAAAAAGATACTAATAATTGAATGATACTGGATTTCAAACAAACTACCCCCAGACTTCTCCCTGACAGAAACTATCTTTGCTTTTCCAGCACTCAGTGCAAAGCCTAGCTTCTCAATAGAAGCTCAGCAAATGTTTCTTCGAGGATGAAAGGGTATCTGTGTGGACAATCTCTAGTGTTCCGATGCTGTTTAATGGGGACTGCATCTCAGACAGCTAGGAGAACAATGTGAGTTAATATCCCTCTATCACTCACATGTGCTAGCCATCCACTTCACATACATCCTCAGTATTTCCATTTAACAGATGCAGAAACTGAGGCTTAGAGGTTATGCCACCTGCCAAGTCCATAAAGCCAGGCTCTGGGCCTCCTTCCCCCCACACCTGCAAGTCCTCATCTCATAATCCCAGGTGAAAAAGCAGAGGCCAACTAGCTCTGGCAAACACATTTTGGTCCAACATAGCCCTCTTTTGGCCTTCGATATGCTGGGCTCTGCTCTAGGGCTAGAAGTGGGGCACTAGGGCAGAAGGGATTTATAGCAAGTGGACAAAAAATGAGCTGAGATGGCTCGGCGCCTGTGGCTCAACGGGCTAAGGCGCCAGACACGTACACCTGTGTTGGCGGGTTCGAATCCAGCCTGGGCCCGCCAAACAATAATGATGGCTGCAACCAAAACATGGCCGGGCGTTGTGGCGGGCGCCTGTAGTCCCAGCTACTTGGGAGGCAGAGGCAGGAGACTCGCTTGAGCCCAGGAACTGGAGGTTGCTGTGAGCTGTGATGCCACGGCACTCCATCCAGGGTGACAGCTTGAGGCTCTGTCTCAAAAAAAAAAAAAAAAAATGAGCTGAGAGTTGTGTGAGTGCCAGGGGGCACTCCCTCAACCAGGAGAGGGTTTCCCCCACTGGGCTCCAGGAGAAGTAGCAGAGGACCTGAGAGTGGTTTAGGGGAGGTCAGTGGCTCCTGGATCAAAGATCAAAACATGACAAGTGTCCAAACAGAAAACTAACTCCTCCTGGGCATAGGAGGTGCCCTGGGGAACACAGTCCCTGCCATGGCTGCCCAAGGATCAGATGCTTCCTCACTGAAACTCTGGGGAAAGCCAGCAACAAAACCTGCTCAGATCTATATCCTCAGCCTGAGAAGGCAAACACCATCATCTAAAAGGGCTCTGAGATCTGGGGAAAAGAGGGGCTGCACAAATGCAGAGAGGGAACAGGACAAGACCCCATTGCCCTGTCTCCCAGGAAGGTTTAAAAGCCCAGAGCTCAGGTGTAAGAAAGGGACCTAGCACCCACAGACCTACCTGCAGCCTTGACGCTGCCACTAATTCTGGGGAATAAGTAAAGTGGAGACCACAGTTCCTGCCTTTACCCCAGGGACTACTGGCAGGGCAGTCTGTGTGACACACATCAATCTCTCTTCCTCTCACCTTCAACCCCAGCTGCCCCAAACTCGTGTGGAACAGGAAGGAGGTCTCAAACTAAACCCAGGTGAACAGGGAACCTACTGACAGAGACAAAAGAGCTCCTGCCTCAGCACCCTTCTCAGTATTGGGATGGGGGGGCGCCTGTGCTTCCCGGAACATTGAGAAGAGATGCCCACCCGCAAAGCTGAGCCGAAGCTGGGCTTGGACGACAAGTGTCTCCCAAGTTTGGCCACCCACTAGCTGTGACCTGGAAAAATCGCCCCCCACCTTCCAGGGCTCGCCTCCCTCCCCAGTAAAGACCCTTCCAGCTGACACCGATCGTCCCACCCCCACCCACAATTAGGCGGGAGGCAACATGACATCATGCAGAGCTTGGCCCGAGTCCCAGGAGACCCGCCCGTCCCTGCTCCAAAGCCCAGCAGGCCCCAGGAGCGTAGTGAAGGGCCTCCAAGGGCCCCCGGGCTTTGCAAGCGCCCCTTTCCTAGGACGGCCCAGGACGCAGCATTTCGCGAGGAACCCGCTCCCCCCCACCCACACACACCCCGCTCGGAGGGGCTTGGGGAGCCAGGATGGGTGGAAGGGGTTGGGGGGAGGGGCTCTCATCCCACCCGGCTCCGCTCACCAGCGCGCCCGCCGAGACATCCCCCCGGCCCGGGCCGCGCCGCGCTCTCCCGCCCGCCGGCAGAGCCCGGAGCGGGAGCCGGGCCGGGGTCAGGACGCTGGCTGCTCCGGCCGCTCCGGGCCCGGGACCGCGTTTGGAGGCGTCAGCGTGTCCACAGCTTCCGCGCTGCTCGCCCGCAGGAACTGCAGACTCCGCCGGCGCGCGCAGAAGCACTTTCCTATCTCCCGCCAAGCGCGTCGGCGCCGCCCAGGACTGGCGCGCGGGCGCAGGGGCGGGGCCTACCGGGCAAGGTGGAGCCTGCGGGGCGGGGCCGGCAGGCGGGCGCGGCACCAGCCCAGAGCCTAGAGAGGAACTCACTACTCCAGCGCCGGGGCGGTGTCAGCAACCGCGAGGTTTAACTTGGAGCGGGCTGCCGAGAGTCTGAAGTCTGGCTCAGGCCATGTGTCGATCCGGAACCGCCCACGAGTAGTGAAGACTAAGGAAAGGGAGTGAGGCGCGAGTGATGGGAGAGCCAGGCTAGTGAAATTGCCAGGGCAGCATTCCTCGCACTAGTCCAAACTACTCTTTGGTCCCTGCAGCCCCTACTTAGCCCAGGCCATGCCTTCGAACCTTTTCCCTGCTTCCTCTCCAGTCTCAGAGTGACCCTCCTGACTTTGCCTCTATAGATCTTAAAACCTTCCCCTCTTCCCTTGGGGTAAATACCTAACTCCACAATAAGACAATTAGGATTCTGCCAAATTACCACCAAACCTCTGGCCAAAGGAAATTTATCCTGCTTGCTTTTACCCCCCTGAGCCAGAAACATTACCCGCCCCTCCCACCGAGCTAATTTCTGTTTATCTTTGGGGTCCAAGTCCCAGAATCTGCTTGTTGACTTTTGGGTTGCCCTCGTTTGGGCATCCTGAGGTCCAAGGGGCTTCTGGATTCACCCCAGTATCCCTAGGGCCCACCCCAGAACCTGACTTAGGAGGCCCCAGGTAAACAATAAAAGTTTGGTGAGTTAAACTGAGTTTAAAGTGCTAGAAATTTAGCAAGGATTTTCCCTTTTACATTGACGTTTACTGAGAGGGATGCCAACACTGGGCTTCCTGGGAGAAGTGCCTAGAGGAAAGTCAGTGAACTGAGACAGGAGCCTGAGGACACCAGGCCAAACCTCTGCATCTTAGCCCCTGCTTAAGCCTCAGATCCCTTTTCCAAAAACTTCTGGCCACTTGGGAATAGTCCAGCCAGCTGCTGCAAACTTCATTTATTATAGCAGAAGGAAGATTGACATCTTAAGTGCTACAAGTTTCCACACCATTTAATTCAAGGATTCTCCCTCACACTCCCCTCATAAAGGAATAAATATGGACATTCCCTCATCACTGCTAGCACAGGCACTATGACCAAATGGGGGTTTGATTTCCAGCTTTACAACTTACTAGTTGCATTATCTTAGGCAAATTACCTAACTTTTCTGCCAGGCATGGTGGCTTATGTGTATAATCCTAGCACTATGAAAGGCAGAGGCCGGAGGATCCCTTCAGCTCAGGAGTTTGAGACCAGCCTGAGCAAGAGCAAGACCCCCATCTCTACCAAAAATAGAAAAACTAGCCAAGCATTGTGGCTAGCGCCTATAGTCCCAACTACTCGGAAGGCTGAGGCAAGATCACTTGAGCCCAGGGATTTGAGGTTGCTATGAACTATGACACGATGGTACTTCTCTACCCAGGGTGAGAGTGAGACTGTCTCACAAAACAGCTGGGCGCAGTGACTAACGCCTGTAATCCTAGCACTTGGGAGGCCAAGGCTGGTGGCTTGCCTGAGGTTGCAGGTTCAAGACCAGACAAGCGAGACCTCGTCTCTAAAAATAGCCAGGTGTTGTGGCGGTTGCCTGTAGTTCCAGCTACTTGGGGGGCTGAGGCAAGAGAATTGCTTAAGCCCAAGAGTCTGAGGTTGCTGTGAGCTATGATGCCACAGCACTCTACTGAGGGTGACAAAGTAAGACTGTCTCAAAAAAGAAAAAAAAATCACCTAACTCTTCTATGTGTTTCCTCATCTGTAAAAATGGGACTTATAAGAAATTTAGATAGTTTTTACTATGACCAGGCACTTTTCTACATGTACATTTTAACCTATTTAATCCTTATAACAACCCTATCAGGTAGATACTACTATTATCCTGTTTTGCATATAGGGAAACTGAGGTACATACTCCCCCAGGGTCACCCTGGTAGTAAATGGCAAAGCAGGGATTCAGACCTGGGCCGCCTAATTCTAGAATCTATGCTCTTAATCACTACATTGGTACTTACTTTGTAGGGTAATTGTAAGGTTAAATGAATGAATATGTGTAAAACACAGTCCCTGGCAAATAAGTTCTCTAACACTGTTAGCTACTACTATTGTTATTCTTCAGCCAGCTTCACACTTGTCTTTCAGGTCCAGGCAACTGCTTTGCAAATAGCACATACTCTCACATGGATTATTAGTCCCTTTTCAGGGAGAGGCAGGACCTGGTAGCTTGGGCAAGGTATTCACCCAAGGTAAGAGGTGGAGAGCAGCTGTAGAGTCCACCTGGAACTAGGGCCAGCTGGCTAATACCCTGGAGCCAGAGGAGCTTGGAGTCAATGCCTTGAGTCAGGCAAGTAACAAGGTATTCACTCTGGTGCCAATAGAATGTGGTGATCTCTATATGTGTGCCCTCTCGTTATCATCATGCCAACAAACACCCCCTGAATAAAAGACTCCCTGTGGCCTGGGTGCAACCACACCTGGGAGTGGTCTTTGGGCCCTTGTTGATAAAATACAGGGTCAACTAAGCTGGAAAACTTCCTAGATATGCTCTCCTCAGACAGGGAGGCTCCAGCTATTTAGTCATTCAACAATCTGCCCCACCCCGGGCTCCAGGACCTGACCCTACATAGGGAAAACAGATCAAATCTACTTGATCTAAATGCTCAGGGCCTAGCACTAGAGTGGACATAAAACAAACACTGGCTGATTGATGGCAAGTAGGATCACATGGCCTTTTTTTTTTTTTTTTTTTTTTGAGATTCTCACTTTCTTGTCCCAACTAGAGTGCAACCTAGCTCATAGCAACCCCAAACTTCTAGACTCAAGTGATCCTCCTGCCTCAGCCTCCTGAGTAGCTGGAACTACAGGCCTGTGCCACAAAACCTGGCTTATTTTTCTGTTTTTACTAGAGATGGGGTATCACTCTCGCTTAGGCTAGTCTCGAACTCCTACATAATTCCATTTATAGAACACTCTAGAAATCATAAACCACTCTATAGTGACAGAAACCAAAATAAAATGACAGGATGTGGAGAGGAAGGGACTACAAGGGGACGCCAGGAAGTTTGGGGAGATGAGGGATACGTTTCATTTGTATGACTCTGTCACTTGGAGAGGGGTGGGGCCCCAGACCAAAGGACTGGGCCATCAACCCTGTCTGGGTTTGTCCAGGCTCATGCCAGTCCAGCTGTGTCCTCATGTATGTGTGGGAAAGGAATTCTCAGAACCCGGACTGAATTGCAGCCATGTTAGAAAATCAGGTCAGAAACCAGCAATCCAGCAATACTCTCCCCAGACTCCTGGAGTGCCTCAAGGTCAGAGTTCCTGGAAATACCCTACCCATATTCTGGCCAGTACTAAGGATACGCCTATAATCCCTACCAGCACTAGAGAAGAGCCCCAGGCATGGGTGGAACCTCTGGCTCAAGGAGTAGAGCACCGGCCCCAGATGCCAGACAGAGGTGGTGGGTTCAAACACAGCTCTGGCCAAAAGAAGAGCCCCAGGCGGTACTGTCCCATTCCTGCTAACCAGATAAGGCTAACAAAAGTCTTTCGCTACTGTGGGAGTTGAGCTGACACCTGGTAAGTGTCCAGTTTCCTTTTCCCTTTATTAAAATCTTTCCTTGTCCCTGGACTGGCCGCCTTTCCTTTCTTTTTTAATTTTTTTTTTAGACAGAGCCTCAAGCTGTCACCCTGGATAGAGTGCCATGTCATCACAGCTCCCAGCAACCTCCAGTTCCTGGGCTCAAGCGAGTCTCCTGCCTCTGCCTTCCAAGTAGCTGGGACTACAGGCGCCCGCCACAATGCCCAGCCATTTTTTTTTTTTTTTTTTTTGGTTGCAGCCGTCATTGTTGTTTGGCAGGCTGGGGCTGGATTCGAACCCACCAGCTCAGGTGTACATGGCTGGTGCCTTAGCCCGTTGAGCCACAGGCTCCAAGCCGCCTTTCCTTTCTTGAGGACTCTCACTCCGGTTTTTTTTTTTTAGAGACAGAGTCTCACTTTGTCACCCTTAGTAGTGTTGTGGTGTCACAGCTCACAGCAACCTCCAGCTCTTGGGCTTAGGTGATTCTCTTGCCTCAGCCTCCCGAGCAGCTGGGACTACAGGCGCCCGCCGCAACGCACAACGCTCAGGTATTTTTTTGTTGCAGTTTGGCCGGGACCGGGTTTGAACCTGCCACCCTCGGTATATGGGGCCGGCGCCCTACCCACTGAGCCACAGGCACAGCCCCTCTCACCCCGGTTTTTTTTTTTTTTTTTTTTTTTTTTTTTAGACAGAGCCTCAAGCTGTCACCCTGGATAGAGTGCCATGGCATCTCAGCTCACAGCAACCTCCAATTCCTGGGCTCGAGCAAGTCTCCTGCCTCTGCCTCCCAAGTAGCTGGGACTACAAGCGCCCGCCACAACGGCCGGCCATTTTTTGGTTGCAGCTGTCATTGTTTCTTGGCGGCCCGGGCTGGATTCGAACCCGCCAGCTCAGGTGTACGTGGCTGGCGCCTTAGCCCGTTGAGCCACAGGTGCTGAGCCTCTCACCCCGGTTTTATGCCAGGATCTCTCAGTATGCAATTGCAAAGTGGAGAACTTGGGTTTCTCAGAAACCTTCTAAGTCCCTTGGGTTCCTGATGAAGGAAATCAGGCACGGACAGTACTAGGACCCTGGGCTACTTTACACACACATCGTGGTGAGGTCCACGCCCCTGACCTCTAACCTGGACCTTCTGGAGCATCAGCTTTCGCCAACACTTAGCTCTTTTGTAATACAGTCACTTGCAGTTCGTCAGTCGAACAGGATAGGACCTGGTAGGGTACGTCAGTGTGGATGAGAGTTTACGTACAACATCAGGGAGGGATCGCAAATGAACCGCTGGAAATCAACTGCATAGCTCTGCCAGCCTTGCGCTGGCCTGGGGGACATCCTTACTTTCCTCAGACCTTGGAGTCAACCCCGGATCCCGCCGGTGGCGGGTGACGTGACCTGTTTCGAAGGACGCCAAAGGCCCCCGCAGCACCCGCGCCGGGGCCACCTGTCTACGGGGTCAAGACAGACCCCCAGAACACCTCCCGGAGCAGCAGGTGCTGCGGCTCAGGCTCCGGAGCCGCACCGGGCATCGCGGGAGTCGCACCGCCTGACGTCACTAGCGGGCGCAAAGCCGCACAGCAGGGTCCCTGAATCGTAAGATTCCGCAGTTTCTTCCTTGTTCCTGGGGAGGAGAGAGGTTCTGTCACCTCCTTTATCTCCCATCATTATGTCATTTCCTCTTCACATTAACGTTTCTCTGATTAGAGAATTGTTTGAATTGAGAAAATAAAATCTCCATTTATTTTTGTGCTGTAACTTGCTAGAACTGGTACTGTCACTTTGTTCCTTTTTTTTATTATTATTTTAAAGAATGAAGCTGAAACATTTTGTTCAAGTCAGTTATTTCTGATCTCCACTGACTTACATACCAGAAAAGTTTGTGCACATAATGAACAGCAGCTGAGATGAAGGGGCATTTTTAAATTAAATCATAACTGTGTACATTGATGCATTTAAGGGGTTCAGTGTCCTGATTTGATATACAACGTGAAATGCTTACATTGAACTGATTAACACATCCATCACAATTATACTCTGAAAAGGTTTTTTTTTTCTTTGTAGAGACAGAGTCTCACTTTATCGCCCTTGGTAGAGTGCCGCCGTGCTGTCACAGCTCACAGCAACCTCCAACTCCTGGGCTTAGGCGATTCTCTTGCCCTCAGCCTCCCGAGTAGCTGGGACTACAGGCGCCCGCCACAATCCCCGGCTAGTTTTTTATTTTTTGCAGTTCCGCCGAGGCCAGGTTTGAACCCTGCCACCTTTGGTACATGGGGCCGGCGCCCTACTGGATGAGCCACAGGCGCCGCCCCTCTTAAAAGTTTTGAAACGTACCATTGCATCATTCACCTTTTTTTGTTTGTTTGTTTTTGAGACAGAGCCTCAAGCTGTCACCCTGGATAGCTCGCAGCAACCTCCAATTCCTGGGCTCAAGCGAGTCTCTTGCCTCCGCCTCCCAAGTAGCTGGGACTACAGGCGCCCGCCACAATGCCCGGCCATTTCTTGGTTGCAGCCGTTATTGTTGTTTGGCCGGCCGGGCTGGGTTCACATCCGCCAGCTCAGGTGTACGTGGCTGGCGCCTTAGCCCGTTGAGCCACAGGCACCGAGCCTGCATCATGCACCTTAGGTGAGGTTCCCTGCATACCTTCCCTTCTCCGGCCTCCCCCCAAAGGGGCATTCTTGTGGCTCCCGTTTGAATTTAAAACCATCCTTCTCCTGGCCAGGCACAGTGGCTCACACCTGTAATCCTAGCACTCTGGGAGGCAGAGGTAGGTGGATTGCTCAAGCTCAGGAGTTGGAGACCCTGTCTCTGCTAAAAATAGGAAAACTAGCCGGGTGTGGTGGTGGGTGCTTTAGTCTCACCTACTTGGAAGGCTGAAGCAAGAGGATTGCTTGAACCCAAGAGTCTGAGGTTGCTGTGAGCTATGATGATGCCACAGCACTCTACCTAGGGCAAGGGAGTGAGACTGTCTCAAAAACAAAATAAAGCACACCCACGCAAAAACACCCTGTACCTCACTTTAGTTGATTAAACTTAATTTTACTAATGGAAGACCAATCTGATGTTATACACATGACTACCTGTGAAAGATTCTTACAAAGAAGTTTTAATTCAAAGCTCTTCAAGCCTTTAGATCTAACTTCCAGTTTATAGGAAACAGGAAATAAAGGAACAAGTTAATAAAAACAATGATTAGCCAGGCGTGGTGGCTCACTCCTGTAATCCTAGCACTTTAGGAGGCCAAGGCTGTTGGAATGCCTGAGCTCACAGTTTCAAGACCAGCATGAGCAAGAGGTAGACCCCATCTCTAAAAATAGCTGGGCATTGGCTTGGCCCCTGTTGCTCAGCGGCTAGGACAACAGCCACATACACCGGGGCTGGTGGGTTTGAACCCAGCCCAGACTTGCCAAACAACAATCAACAACTACAACCAAAAAATAGCTGGGTGTTGTGATGCAGGTGCCTGTAGTCCCAGCTACAGGGACTTGGGAGGCTAAGGCAAGAGAATCATTTGAGCCCCAGAGTTTGAGTTTGCTGTGAGCTGTGATGCCACGGCACTCTACGGAGGGCAACATAGTGAAACTCTGTCTCAAAAAAGAAAAAGTTGGGCATTGTGGCAAGCACCTGTAATTCCAGCTATTAGGGAGGCTGAGGCAAGAGAATAACTTGAGTCCAAGAGTTGGAAGTTGCTATGAGCTATGATGCTATAGCATTCTACTGAGGGTGACAAAGTGAGACTATCTCAAAAAAAAAAAAAATCAAACAGATAAATACAGAATAGGAAATATACTCTGCGCAACATCTAATTTGATCTCTTTAAAAAGTAAATGTCGGGCGGCGCCTGTGGCTCAACGGAGTAGAGCGCCGGCCCCATATACTGGAGGTGGCGGGTTCAAACCCAGCCTCTGCCAAAAACTGCAAAAAAAAAAAAAAAAAGTAAATGTCGGCTCAGCGCCTATGGTTCAATGGGCTAAGGCGCCAGCCACGTACACCTGAGCTGGTAGGTTCAAATCCAGCCCAGGCCCACCAAACAACAATGACGGCTGCAACCAAAAAACGGCCAGGCGTTGTGGCGGGCACTTGTAGTCCCAGCTACTTGGGAGGCAGAGGCAGGAGACTCGCTTGAGCCCAGGAATTGGAGGTTGCTGTGAGCTGTAATGCCACAACATTCTATCAAGGGTGACAGCTTGAGGCTCTGTCTCAAAAATAAGTAAATAAATAAATAAATAAAAAGTCAGTGTCGGCTCGGCGCCTGTGGCTCAACCCACGTACACCTGAGCTGGCGGGTTCAAATCCAGCCTGGGCCCGCCAAACAACAATGACGGCTGCAACCAAAAAATGGCCGGGTGTTGTGGCGGACGCCTGTAGTCCCAGCTACTTGGGAGGCTAAGGCAAGAGACTCACTTGAGCCCAGGAATTGGAGGTTGCTGTGAGCTGTGATGCCACAGCACTCTATCCAGGGTGACAGCTTGAGGCTCTGTCTCAAAAAAAAAAAAAAGTCAATGTCATGGCTCGGCGCCTGTGGCTCAAGCAGCTAAGGTGCCAGCCACATACACCTGAGCTGGTGGGTTCGAATCCAGCCCAGGCCCACCAAACAACAATGAAGGCTGCAATCAAAAAACAGGCTCGGCACCTGTGGCTCAACAGGCTAAGGCACCAGCCATGAACACCTGAGCTGGCAGGTTCCAATCCAGCCCGGGCCCGCCAAACAACAATGATGGCTGCAACCAAAAAATGGCTGGGCATTGTGGCGGGCACCTGTAATCCCAGTTACTTGGGAGGCGGAGGCAAGAGACCAGCTTGAGCCCAGGAATTGGAGGTTGCTGTGAGCTGTGACACTACGGCACTCTATCCAGGGAGACAGCTTGAGGCTCTGTCTCAAAAAAAAAAAAAAAAAAAAAAAAATAGGCTCAGTGCCTGTGGCTCAAGAGGCTAAGGCGCCAGCCACATACACCTGAGCTGGCGGGTTCGAATCCAGCCTGGACCCGCCAAACAACAATGACGGCTGCAACTGAAAAATGGCTGGGCGTTTTGGCAGGCGCCTGTAGTCCCAGCTACTTGGGAGGCGGAGGCAGGAGACTCGCTTGAGCCCAGGAGTTGGAGTTTGCTGTGAGCTGTGACACCACAGCCCTCTATCCAGGGAGACAGCTTGAGGCTCTGTCTCAAGAAAAAAAAAAAAAAAAGTCAATATCATACTATATAAATAAAACTAGAACAAAAAGAAAAGTCAACGTCATTAATTAAAAAAAAACAAAAAAGAAAGGATACTGTTTTGGATAAAATCAAATAAATACAATGTATGAAATTTGACTAAATCCTGGCTGGAAAAAACTCTACATACATTTTGGGGACAATTAGAGAACAATCTGAATATACATTAAATTTTAGGTGATAGAAGAAATGATAATGGCATATAGTTATATGTACATACAATGAAGTATTCTGGGGTGAAGTGCTATGGTGTCTGAAATTTCATCTCAGATGTTCAGTTTAATATTATACACACATAAAGCATATATGGCAATGTTAATGTTTAATTTTTTTTTTTTTTTTTGAGACAGAGCCTCAAGCTGCCACCCTGGATAGAGTCCTGTGGCATCACAGCTCACAGCAACCTCCAATTCCTGGGCTCAAGCGAGTCTCCTGCCTCCGCCTCCCAAGCAGCTGCCTGGCCATTTTTTGGTTGCAGCCATCATTGTTATTTGGTGGGCCCGGGCTGGATTTGAACCCGCCAGCTCAGGTGTACATGGCTGGCGCCTTAGCCGCTTGAGCCACAGGCGCAGAGCCAAATTAATAGCATTTTTTTTTTTTTTTTGGCCAGGGCTGGGTTTGAACCTGCCACCTCTGGCATATGGAGCCGGTGTCCTACTCCTTTGAGCCACGGGCCCCGCTTAATGTTTAATTTTTAACATCAATGTTTATTTTACTATTCTTTCTACTTTTCTGTGTTCCAAAATTTTCATAAAAGTGGAGTAAAAGATCTACATCCTTGGTCAGGCAGCGCTCTGGGGGCTGCTGGGAAGATGGAGGACTTGGTGGCCCGCCCATGAGGCCCGGGCCGAGACTGACTGAGGGAATGACCTGCACGGAGGCCAAGGATGGCCTCCCTGTAGGGATGGCGCCTGCCCTCTGGGACTCTGCACCATTGCAAAGCTGCACACTGGAGTCCCATGTGTTGTGCGAGGTGGGCACTGCATTCTCATTTCACAAGCGAAGAGACTTAGGCGGAGAGACGAAGACGAAGGTTCAAGGTCACACCACTGAGTCTCCATCGCCCAACTCCATGCTTCGAGTCCTGCTTTCTGCCCAGCCTCCCCTGCTCGGCTGTCTGGCCTGCTGCTGATTCCACCAGTACAGCCTTGGTGTTTGGGGCCCAGCAAGTGGGGGAATCGGCCTCTTGGAGGATGCCCCAATGGCGACTTCTTCTGGAACAGGCCACACTGCAGGACTTGAGTCAGCTCATCATCTGTAACTGCCCCTCCTTTGACATTCACACCATCCATGTGTATCTGCACCTTGCAGTCTTACTTGGCTTTCCATCCGATGGCCCCCTGTTGTATGCCCTGGAACAGGGGTGAAGGTTCCACCTCCCTCCAAAGCCACCTCCCCCTTTGCAACCTGTCTTCTATGGTGGGCAAGGGCTGGAAGCTGCTCTGAGCTGCCCCCCCGTTTCCTGCGGTATCCACAGAAGCATCTGATCAGCAGCCTGGCAGAGGCCCGGCCAAAGGGACTGACCCCCCCATGTGATGGTACTCCTGGCCCAGCACCTGGCCCGACACCGGTTGCGGGACACCCAGCTTCTGGAAGCCATTGCCTACTTCCTGGTGGTCCAGGAAGCACAGCTCAACAGCAAGGTGATGCAGAAGTTGGTTCTGCCTTTTGGGCCGCTGAACTACTTGCCATTGGAACAGCAGTTTATGCCCTGCCTTGAAAGGATCCTAGCTTGGGAAGCTGGGGTGGCACCTTTGGCCACAGTCAACATCTTTTTTTTTTTTGTAGAAACAAGAGTCTCATTTTATCGCCCTCAGTAGAGTGCCGTGGTGTCACACAGCTCACAGAAACCTCCAACTCCTGGGCTTAGGCGATTCTCTTGCCTCAGCCTCCCAAGTAGCTGGGACTACAGGTGCCTACCACTACGCCCGGTGGCAGTTCGGCCGAAGCTGGGTTTGAACCTGCTACTTTCGGTATATGGGGCCGGCGCCCTACTCTATGAGGCACAGGCGCCACCCCACAATCAACATCTTAATGTCACTGTGCTAGCTGCGGTGTCTGCCCTTCAGAGCCCTGCACTTTGTTTTTTCCCCTGTTTTCATCAACCACATCAGTGGCACCCCTCATGCTTTGATTGTGCGTCGCTACCTCTCTCTGTTTGACACTGCTGTGGAACTGGAGCTCCCAGGATACCGAGGTCCCGGCCTTCCCTGAAGGCAGCAAGTGCCCATCTTTCCCCAGCCACTCACCGTGCCGGCTGCAAGTGTAGTCACAAGGACATAGTAGCTGAGGGACTGCCCCAGCTGCTGGGGGAGGAGAAATACCACCAAGATCTGACTGTCCCTCCAGGCTATTGCACAGACTTGCTGCTGTGTGTCAGCAGCTTTGGTGATATGCTTCCTGTGAGGACCCAGGATCCCTGTCTGCCATACCCACCAAGGTCCTGCCTAAAAGGCCAGGCTGCCTCTAACCCCACTACCTGAGACCCTGCTCAAAGGGTGGTGCTGATGCTGTGGGAACACTGGCATTTCTGCCATGATGGCAGGGTACTACTGGGCTCACGGGCCCTGAGGGAGCAGCACCTGGGCCTAATGGGCTACCAGCTCCTTCCCCTGCCCTTTGAGGAACTGGAGTCCCAGAGAGGCCTGCCTCAGCTCAAGAGCTACCTGAGGCAGAAGCTCCAGGCCCTGGGCCTCCACTGGGGGCATAAAGTGGGGTGAAGGGATTCAGGTGGGGTTTAGGATGGCCCCACTATGGGGGCGGTGACAATTTGCACTTTGGCTTTCTATGTTTTGGTTTTTCATTAAAGTCCCTTTCCTTCCCTTTAAAAAAAAAAAAAAAGAAAGAAAGAAATACATCCTTGCCGCAAACCATCCATGGATGAAGGGCAAAATCCTGCTGACTCCTGTGGTGGGACAGTCCTTGCCTCCTCCAGGCCACCTCCTTGGGCTGGGAAGGTGTGGTGGAGAAGGGGTTCAGGAGGCAGGCTGTCAGTCTCTTCCCCACCTCGGCCTCCCTAGGCCTCAATTAACCTTTTGGAAAGTAAAGTTGGATTAGGTTCAGATAGGACCAAAAAATTCCAAGATTGTAGGTGTTTTAGTTATCTATTGCAACATAACAAATTACTGCAAATCAGTGGCTTAAAACTGCCCTTTTTTTTCAATTTTTGCCTGGGGTTGGGTTTGAACCCCCCACCTCCAGTATATGGGGCCAGCACCCTACTTCTTGAGCCACAGGCACCAGCGCAAAATTGCCATTTTGTTATATTTATGGATTCTGTGAGTCAGGATTCACAAAGGACACAATAGAGATGGTTTGTCTCTGCTCCATCATGTCTGGGCCTTGGCTGGGATGACTTAAAGGCTGGGGTGACTTGATGGCTGAAACCAGGAATCACTTTAGGGATATCGTATTTGTCAGGTGAAACTAGTACAGATTGAGACCTCTAGTGGTTGGCCAGAACACCTGTTGTGGCCTATCCACGTGACCTTGGGCTTCCTACATGGAGGTTTGTGCTCTAAAGGTGAGTGTCCTAAGAGAACCAGGCAGAAGCTGTAATAGCCAGCCTCTTATGACCTACCCTCAGAAGTTACATTAGCATCACAGTGCCAGATTCAGAGGGTGGGAATAGAGACCCCACCTCTCTTATGGGAAGAATATCAAACTCAGTGTTAAGAGAAGAGCTATGGGTTGGGAGACAATTGTTGAATACTTTTTGGGCACCTATTCCAAGTGGACTGTCATAGCACTCACCAGTGCCATGCTCCAGCTGTGTGTCTCCCAGCTGACAGAAAGTGAGACAGAGCCCCTAGACTCTGCGCTCAGAACAAACTGGCTCCCCCTTCTATCTTTCTTACAACAGTTCTTTAGTCCACATCCCCGTTACTTCCTCTTGGGTTTATGTATTTCTCCCCTAAGGACCTTCCTTCTGCTGTTGCCATCTTTATTGGACCCTCCAGCTAAACTATCACCTTTGTGCCACACACCTACAGTGGCTCTGCAACCTTCTTTCTGGCCTTTAGGGTTCCTCAAAGCTGGTCCCCAGTGTATTCCAGTGCACTGTTGTGTATTTCCATCAGCTGCCCCATTTAGGCAGGTGCAGCCTCTCCCACTGTTCCATGACAACACTATCTAGTCTCCTTTGGAGAGATAACCATATCTTACCCTGTATTATGACCCCAAATGATGACAGAATTGACGGCTTCAGAACAGAAGAGGGAGGAAAAAGCATGGGTGCAGAGTACAACTTTTTTTTTTTTTTTGAGACAGAGTCTTATTGTGTCGCCCTTGGTAGAGTGCGATGGGCTTCACAACTCATAGCAACCTCCAACTCTTGGGCTTAAGCTACTGATTCTCTTGCCTCAGCCTCCCTAGTAGCTGGGACTACAGCCACCCACCACAGCACCCAGCTAATTTTTTTTTTTTGTTGAAGTTGTCATTGTTGTTTAGCAGGCTGGGGCCAGGCTTAAACCTGCCAGCCTCAGTGTACGTGGCTGGCGCCCCACTAAGCTACTGATACTGAGCCAAGACTACAACTTCTTTTTCTTTTTTTTTTTTTTTTGTAGAGACAGCGTCTCACTTTATTGCCCTTGGTAGAGTGCCGTGGCATCACACAGCTCAGAGCAACCTCCAACTCCTGGGCTTAGGCGATTCTCTTGCCTCAGCCTCCCAAATAGCTGGGACTACAGGCGCCCACCACAACACCCGGCTATCTTTCTGTTTTTGCAGTTCCGCAGAGGTCAGGTTTGAACCCGCCACCTTCGGTATATGGGGCTGGTGCCCTACTGGATGAGCCATAGGTGCCGCCCTGTACAGTATTTATAACAATCTAGAGATTTATTTATACTTTTGATAAAAAAGACTCAAATCTAGCACTGGACTTAGAAAAAATCTTCATAAATTATAAAAGTACAGATTCAACACAGATTTAATTAAAAATGGAGTACATCTTACATAAGGATTTTGTAAATTAGAAATCGTATACCTTTCCAGGTACTACCCAAAATGCACAGACTTCCACAGCTCTCGAGGAAAGAGCATATAGAGAATTTTGATAAGGAGTTGAGGAACAATTCGAAAACAGATTAAAAACAGGGAAGAGTCAGAAGGCAAAAAATGCTTCAAGAGGCACAGTCCTCAGAAATTGTTCTGGAACGCTGTTTCACTTGTATCAATGTCATGCTCCTGAATAAGAGAATAAGACAAAGAATTTTAATATTTTAGTATAAAGCCTGAAACACGAACTCTTTGGTGTTTTGGACTTTAATTAGAGATTTTGAATTATCTTTTTTTTTTTTTTTTTTAAGACAGAGTCTCAAGCTGTTGCCCTAGATAGAGTGCTGTGGCGTCACAGCTCACAGCAACCTCAAACTCTTAGGCTTAAGCAATTCTCTTGCTTCAGCCTCCCAAGTAGCTGGGACTACAGGCACCTGCCACACCACCCAGCTATTTTTTTTGTTGCAGTTGTCATTGTTGTTTTAGCTGGCCTGGGCTGGGTTCGAACCCACCAGCCTTGATGTATGTGGCCAGCACCCTACCCACTGTGCTACAGGTGCTACCTGAATTATCATTAATTGGTACATATCTCTAGCTTCAGGGCTGAATCCAACCCAAGGATCAAATTATCACTAACAGGACAGGGCTTTTGACCACTGCCTATCACCCACCATAATGAGTAACAAATACAGTGGAACGCACTGCTGGGAAGACCACACCCAACTACATACTGTGACGTGGGGGCCTATGCTGCCACATCACCAGAGAGGACTGTTGGGAACCTACCTGGGCCCCCATCCTACATTTCACTGCTGAGCAGCCACATCAATACCCTCAGTTATTAACTGTAAGTAATAGTATATAACTATAGTGCACTCAGAGCACTATAATTGCAGAAATACTCCTGTCTCCCACTGCACATGGTTCTAGAGACAGCCAGGACTGTACTCATCTTGTTCGCTGCAATGGCCCGAGCCTCTAGCACCATGCCTGGCACACACAAAGAGGTGTATACTAAAACACTGCCACCTGCGTACCCAGCAGAGCCAACCTCCTCCCACTGGAGCAGTGGTTCTCAATCTTCCTAATGCCTAGACCCTTTAATACAGTTCCTCCTGTTGTGGTGACCCCCGACCATAAAATTATGTTCATTGCTACTTCGTAACGGTAATTTTGCTACTGTTATAAATTGTAATGTAAATATCTGATATGCAGGATATATTTTCATTGTTACAAAGGGGTCACGACCCATAGGTTGAAAACTGCTGCAAGGCTAACAAGGCTTTCTATTCAGCATCTAAAATCCTAAGCTTATATTCTGCCTGCTTACATTGAAAAATGCTATTTTCTCCCATGAAAAGTGAAATATTCTTCTTTTCTTTTTCTGAGACGGAGTCTGGGTAGAGGGCCGTGGCGTCATAGCTCACAGCAACCTCAAACTCTTGTTGTAGGCCAACAGCCCCCAAAAGACCTGAGTCTGTCTCGGCCTGTCTCAGCCTTGGTCCCTGGCATTCCCCCCCCCCTTACAAGGAAGTTCTCTGAGTTCCCTGACCCCTCTGGCCGTGGTTGAAACAATGGTGGAAACTCACTCAAGCAGAGTTTTTCAGGTAATTGAGTTTCCGAAGCTACTGGGCTTTCCAAGTTGTCCCCATGGTTACTGAGTTACCCCCCTGAGCCAACTACCTGACTGTAACCCCGCCCTATAACCAGCCACATTTTGCTTTTTTAATTTTTTGTAGAGACAGAGTTTCACTTTATCACCCTCAGTAGAGTGCTGAGGCTTCACACAGCTCACAGCAACCTCCAACTCCTGGGCTTAGGCAATTCTCTTGCCTCAGCCTCCCGAGTAGCTAGGACTACACCACCACAACGCCTGGCTATTTTTCTGGGTTTTTTTTTTTGGCAGTTCGGCTAAGGCCAGGTTTGAATCCGCCACCTTTGGTATATGGGGCCGGCGCCCTACTCGCTGAGCCACTGGTGCCGCCCTCACGTTTTGCTTTTATATATGCTTGCTTTGCCACATTAGCACAAAAAGGGTATAAAAGGCTGCCTGCATTTCTTTTTGAGGCCGTTTGCCCTTGGGGCAGCGGTCCACCTATGCAGATGTTATAAATGACAACCTGATTTGGGTCTTACCCTTTGGGGCAGTGGTCTGCCTGTGCAGGTGTAAATAAATCATCACCATGTGTTTTGAGCCTAAAGTGGGGACCATGTATTCTTATGGGTGGTGTACGTTACAACACTCTCAGGTTCAAGTGATCCTCTTGCCTCAATTCTTTTTCTTCTTTTTCTATTTTTAGTAGAGACTGGGTTTTGCTTTTGCTCAGGCTGGTCTTGAACTTGTGAGCTCAAGCAATCCACCTGCCTCAGCCTACCAGAGTGCTAGTTACAGGTGTGAGCAACTTGCTTATACATTCCTGTTTACTGTCCGCATCCTCTAGCTAGAATCGAAGTTCAGGGACCATTGCCTGTTTTGTTCCCCAGTAGACACTTAATAAATACTTGAGGACTGAACAAATGCCATAAAACACAGGAAGCACAGTTTATGGATGATACTACTGGAGGGATTCCCACTTCAGTGGCCTTCTAGGCTCTGTACCTGGTTCAGTTTCTTGAACTCCACCACTTGGAAGAAGATGTGTTCAAGGATATGTTTGGCATCTTGTTGGTCCTTTGGTAGTTTGTTGGTTACTCCAAGAATGTCACCACACTTTCTGACATAGAATTCCAGATCTTCTTCAGTACCTAAGTGCAGTTCAGGTAATTAGATTAACCCTTTATTTCTGCCCTCCCCCAAATGCAGACTTAGTGTGTTTTAGGTATTCCCTATCAAGTTTGTATATCTCTTGAGATCATTTACCTCTTCCTTGGGTAATGTGACTACAGGACTTCAACAGTGACAGACCTTAGAGATGTCCAATGTGCTTTTATGAATTCGAACAAAAGTATGACACTCTTTACCAGAATAAAGTTGGACTGGTTCCAGCTTTCCTATTCCTCAGGCCTAACATTCCCACATTACAAACACTACGAACAATCAATAGGGAAAAATCAAATTTCCATTCTCTGAACATAACAAGGATCACTATGAGAAAAAAATGTGGGTATTTTGGGTAGTGTCTGTGGCTCAATGAGTAGGGTGCTGGCCCCATATACCAAAGGTGGCAGGTTCGAACTTGGCCCCAGCCAAACTGCAACAAAGAAATAGCCAGTGGCTCGGTGCCTGTGGCTCAACGGGCTAAGGCGCCAGCCATGTACATCTGAGCTGGCGGGTTCGTATCCAGCCAGGGCCCGCCAAACAACAATGATGGCTGCAACCAAAAAATGGCTGGGTGTTGTGGCAGGTGCCTGTAGTCCCAGCTACTCGGGAGGCTGAGGCCAGAGAATCGCCTAAGCCCAAGAGCTGGAGTTTGTTGTGAGCTGTGATGCTACAGCACTCCACTGAGGGTGACAAAGTTGAGACTTTGTCTCTAAAAAAAAAAAAAAGAAAGAAAAGGTATTTTAAACTAGCATTTACAATAAGAATTAAAGAGAAAGAAATCAGTCCAGGCAAGGTGGTTCATGCCTGTAATCCTAGCATGCTGGGAGGCCAAGGCATGTGAATTGCTTGAGCTCACGGGTTTGAGACCAGCCTGAGCCAAAGCCAGACACCGTCTCTACTAAAAATACAAAAGAAAAAACTGAGACAAGAGGACTGCTTGAGCCCAAGAATTAGAGGTTGCTGTGAACTATTATGTCGCCATGGCATTCTACCCAGAGCAACAGCTTGAGACTCTGTCTCAAAAAAAAAAAAAAAAAAGAAAAAAAAGAAAGAAAAAGAAATCACCCATAATTCCATCAGCATTATCTCTGTGAAGCCATTCCCAGCAGCCCTATATATGGAATGGACAGTCATCACTGTCTTTCTCACGGTATACTGAAATTTTGTTTTTTACCTTCTGATTTGCACTTTTTTTTTTTTTTTGTAGAGACTGAGTCTTACTTTATGACCCTTGGTAGAGTGCCGTGGTGTCACACAGCTCACAGCAACCTCCAACTCCTGGGCTTAGGCAATCCTCTTGCCTCAGCCTCCCGAGTAGCTGGGACTACAGGCGCCCGCCACAACGCCCGGCTATTTTTTTGTTTTTAGTTTGGCCAGGGCTGGAGTTGAACCCACCACTCTCAGTATATGGGGCCAGTGCCTTACTGACTGAGCCACAGGCAACGCCCCTGATTTGCATTTTTTAAAGTTATAACAGAAATCAAAGTTTTTTATTATTAAGATAGTCAAATATATAGGTGTAACACTCTCATTTTAGCTCTATGCCCACAAATACCACTTAGAATAATTATTGTTATGTATGCTTCTGTGTATAAATACAAATTTTTCACAAAAATAAGATCAGTTAATAGTTTTATAAGTTGCCTTCATCATTTAATGATATATTATAGACATTCAATATAAAAGCTCATGTTCTACATTTCTCTTTTAACAAATACATAATTTTCTACTTTTTTTTTTTTTTCTGAGACAGAGTCTCACCCTGTCACCCTTGGTAGACTGCCATGGCATTACAGCTCACAGCAACCTCCAACTCTTGGGCTTAGGCGATTCTCTTGCCTTAGCCTCCTGAGTAGGTGGGACTATAGGTGCCCATCACAATGCCTGGCTATTTTTTGTTGCAGTTTGGCGGGGCCAGGTTCGAACCGCCACCCTCAGTATATGGGGCCAGCACCCTACCCACTGAGCCAGAGGTGCTGCCCAACTTTCTACTTTATTTCATAATCTTTTTAACCAGCCATTAGATGGTTTCCAATTTTTTTTTTTTTTGAGCCAGAGTCTCACTTTGCCTGTAGAATGCCATGGTATCATAGCTCACAGCATCCTAAAACTCTTGGGCTTAAGTGATTCTCTTGCCTCAGCCTCCCAAGTAACTGGGCTACAGGCGCTCACCACAAAGCCTGGTTACTTTTTGGTTGTGGGGTTGTCATTGCTGTTTGGCAGGCCGGGGCTGGATTCGAACCCCCTAGCTCCAGTGTATGTGGATGGCGCGCTAGCTGCTGAATTATAGGTGCCAAGCCCCCAGCTTATATTTTTATTTATTTATTTATTTATTTATTTATTTATTTATTTATTTATTTAAGATAGAGCCTCAAACTGTCACCCTGGATAGAGTGCTGTGGCATCATAGCTCACAGCAACCTCCAATTCCTGGGCTCAAGCGAGTCTCCTGCCTCCACCTGCCAAGCAGCTGGGTCTACAGGTGCCCGCCACAACGACCAGCCATTTTTTGGTTGCAGCCAGGGCAGCTCAGGTGTATGTGGCTGGCGCCTTAGCCACTTGAGCCACAGGCACCGAGCCTATTTATTTTTTTGAAACAGAGTCTCACTTTGTTGCCCTTGGTAGAGTGCCATCGCATCACAGCTCACAGTAACCTCCAGCTCTTGGGCTAGGATGATTCTCTTGCCTCAGCCTCCCGAGTTGCTGGGACTAGAGGCGCCCGCCACAACGCCTGGCTATTTTTGTTGCAGTTGTCACTGCTGTTTTAGCTGGCCGGGGCCAAGTTCGAATCTGTCACCCTTGGTATATGGGGCTGGAGCCCTACCCACTGAGCCACAGGCGCTGCCCTATAATTTCAAATAAATAGTGCAGAAGTCATCTGTGTACCTTCATTCGTTTCCTTAGAGTAGATTCCCAGGAATGGGGTCACTGTCTCAAAGTGGATGGTTAATTGTATGCCTCTTGAGTATATATGTACAGCCCATTTGGTCTGTTGGAGGCAGTTCGTGTCAGAAGCAGCACAGGGCTAAGAGTCAGGAGGATCATTCACCATAGAGCTGTGCCGCCAGTGACCTCAGTTTCTCATCCACATGTGAGGATAGGCATACTTGGCTCTCTCTGGAATCCTGTCCCAGAGAGTCCCCTAGAAGTCTTTATGATTGTTTTCCCCAACTCAATTTCCTTATTTAACTGCTCCTCTGACACCTGACCAAGACTTGCTAGGTAGCAGTGAGGGTCAGGATTCATCCTATGGTCTTTCACACCATGGAATGGTGAGAACTAAGGACCTATAGGTGTAAAAGTTGAGACCTTTGGTGTTCTGCTCAGTACCATGTTCTAACTCACTGAGCTAAATGGCCTCAAGAAAAACAACCAAAATCCTTTACATAAGGCTCGGTGCCTGTGGCTCAACGGGCTAAGGCGCCAGCCATGTACACCTGAGCTGGCGGGTTCGAATCCAGCCTGGACCTGCCAAACAACAATGACGGCTGCAACCAAAAAATGGCCCAGCGTTGTGGCGGGCGCCTGTAGTCCCAGCTACTTGGGAGGCGGAGGTGGGAGAATCGCTTGAGCCCAGGAATTGGAGGTTGCTGTGAGCTGTGATGCCACAGCACTCTATCCAGGGTGACAGCTTGAGGCTCTGTCTCAAAAATAAATAAATAAATGGCACTTAAAAAAAAAAAATCCTTTACATGAAATAAGCAAGAATTGTAACTTTATACTCCTGTTCTCATTTTGCTATCCCTAAACAAAACTCTTAAGTTGGCTTGGCGCCTGTGGCTCAACAGGCTAAGGCGCCAGCCACGTACACCTGAGCTGGCAGGTTAGAATCCAGCCCGGGCCTGCCAAACAACAATGACGGCTGCAACCAAAAAATGGCCAGGCATTGTGGTAGGCGCCTGTGGTCCCAGCTACTTGGGAGGCAGAGGTAAGAGACTCGCTTGAGCCCAGGAGTTGGAGGTTGCTGTGAGCTGTGATGCCACAGCACTCTATCCAGGGTGACAGCTTGAGGCTCTGTCTCAAAAAAAACAAAACAAACAAAAAAAAAACTGTTAAATTTTCTCTCATAACAAATCTCAGAAGTTTATGATTAAATAAAACTTTTTTTTTTTTTTTTTTGAGACAGAGCCTCA
>CAUYRH010164192.1:0-12250 GCA_963574655.1 Perodicticus potto | reverse complement strand
TTGCTGATGCTGCATTTTTTAAAGGACTTTACAACCTCTTCCTTCCTGACACCATTCCACAATTTTAGTATCCATTCACAAACCTGGGTGATGGATGCTTTCCTGATTCCGCCTGAAAGTATTGAATCATTGGCAGCTGACTGCATCCAGAACCTCCACCCTTTTTTTTTTTTTTTTTTTTTTTAAATTAGGGCCGTACAAGGGTTGTTTACTGATACATCGAGAAGTTGCAGTTGGCTGGTTAGCCCACCAGGTATCACAGTTAAGTTGGGAATTCAAGATGGCTGTAATTGCTTTTGGACTTTGTGTAATAAGGGCTTTTGTTGCAAGTATATCATAAATTCAAAAAGCCAATTACTTTTTTCCATGGAATTATTTTGCATATGGATATTGTTATTATTTTCTAGAATTATACTTCCAATGCATAAGCATAAATAAAAGAATTAAAAATATTTATATAGGTATGGAATTAGTACCATCCATGTATAATGTTCATCCCTTTTTTTCTCTCAAAAATTTGGGCAAAAAAGTGCCTATTATACACAGCAGAATATGGTATTCATAGCTCCTAAATGCTGAGGGCTTCTGCCCATTCTCACCTGGACCCAGGAAAGGGCACAGAGCACGGCCCAGCCATTCATGCAGAAGGAGCTGCTGAAGTGTAGAGGTCATCACCCCCACCCATACCCCAAACAGACACGTGCACATACAGCTCAGCTTGTTTGACAAGAGTCATTTCCTCTGCTTCCCCAGAGGGACTTCTCAGAGCCCAGGGCTCTTGCTCAAGACTAGCTGCCCATTCTGCCTAGGAGAGACAGAATTTCTTTCCTCTTTACAATCCAAGCTTCATAGCCAGGTTTGTTGGAGGACCTCAGTCTCCAAGTGTTTCTTTAAGGTTGAATTGGGGAGCTTCTGCCACAGTGTAACTCTGAAGAATGAAAGCAAGCCAAGCCATACGGCTTGACACAAAACTAACTAATAACTGGAGAGCTCTCCCAGACCCTGTAAGATCATGATCTTCAGCCGTCTCAGCCTACATGCCCAGGACTGGCCGCAGACTGACTCGTCCAATTCCTGATTGCCCATCACCAGGAGGCCTTCCAGACAGAACTTACACTGATGCTGCAAAACCCCTTCCTTGGGTTCTCTCCACTCTACCCAGGTCTCTGACCACTACCCAGCAGGGAAGTCTCCTTTGTCCAGGTTCCCACCCCATTCAAAGCAATGTCCAGTACCTGGTGCAGCCCTTGTTGTGGCCTCACCCGCTTGCCCCATCCTCTGGTGCATACTCTTCTGGGCCCTTGAAGCCCTTTCCTACTAGCACATTTTCATTCATTTATTCACTACACAAATACTTACAGAGGGCCTAGTATGTGCGGGAGTGGGTGCTGGAACTCACAGTGACAGCACAGACAAATATCTTGCCTTATGGAGCTTTCACTCCAGTGGGCAGTGCCTCCAGGCCACCATGATGAGTTTTCATTCAAGTATTGGCATCTGGGATCCTCGTGCAAATTTTTTTCCTCTTCCCAAGGGACCTGATTTGCAGACCAAGAGGCCTTAAGAGAGACATGCCCAGGTAAGGCCACAAAAAGTTGCATTGGAACCTCACCCTGGGCAACCTCTGCAGTCTCCAGCCCTTGCATTTACATAAGAGAGAGGTTTGTCAAATGGTCTCCAAGGACAGAAGGTGGAGTTCAAGTTGACTTGCTATTTCCACTGGAGTGCATGAAGTGTGTGTGTTCATGTGTTTGTGCGTGAGAGAGAGAGAGAGAGACAGACAGACAGACAGAGAGAGCGAGAGCAGGAATTTTGATTTCAATGAGCAATCTGGTGAATTCTATGAGGACATTATATGGCTTCTAAAAGGATTCTATCAAGCCTCTACATGGATTCCATTAAGATCTCAGAAGGATTTTATGTTCATCTCTAAGAAGTAGACACAGATCCTATAAAGATTCTAAGAGACGTGAAAGTGTGAAGAGCTGAAGCCTTGAGGCATGAGTGGACAGGTGGATAGGTAAGTACTTTGCTTTCAGCTGTACCGTCTGGCTAGAAATAGGCTTACCCCCCCACGCTGCCTTCCCTTCTTCATAAACTATACAGCATTTCTTTTCTGCTGGGCTCCTTTTTGTACAGAACCAATTTAATGAGATGAATTTAGAAATGAATAAGAGGAAAACCTTGGAGCAAATAGCACATGGGGTGCTTGGCAGAGGACATCCTCTGACATGAAAGACTCTGGGAGGCATCAAAGATGCCGCCAGATAAATAGGTAGCACCAGCCCCTCCCTGAGGCAGTGGCTTCCGAAAGGCATCACGAACCTCTTCCAGCCCCCAGCTAGCTCCCTGAAAGCCCACATTGCATTAGCTTTCTGGGGCCGCTTTGGCGTCCAGGCAAGTGGGGCCACGGCACTGGCAGCCTGAAGGAGGCTTGGCTGCTGCCATAATTGCTGGCTCCTGGTCAGCTCCCTGCAGGTCCTCACAAGCCCTGTTCTCCGCCCCCGGGTGGTGTAGGACAGCTGCAGACAGGTCTCTGGTCAGGCAGCCGGAAAGAAAGCAGAGCAAAACCAGAGCATGCTCAGGCCTGGGGCTGCAGGGGAAGGAGGCAGGGCTGATGCCGGGCTGGGCAGGGCTCATGCCAGGCCTTGAAAGCCTTCTCCCTCCGAGAACTGCTCCCTAGCACCTGGCCGCGCTCCAGCGGGCTAAAGTGTTGTTTTTCATTTTATCTGACTTCCTCCTAGGGCTGGTGCTGTCCAGTAGAATTTTCCGCGTTGATGAAAATGTCCTGTATCTGCACTCTGACACCATAGCCCCCTGAGCAAGTGTGGCTATGGAGCACTTAAAATGTGGCCAATGTGACTAAGAAGCTGAATTTTAAATTGTTCTCAATTTTAATGAATTTTAAGATAAATCATCAAATGGGGCTAGAGACAGCCATATGGCAAAGTGTGGCTTGTGAGTGGCGGTCTTGTGTGGCCAGCTGGGGTCTGTGTAGTCCTTGTTGCTCTCCTCTTTAAAACTGCAGCACCCACAAGTGGGATGGCACAGGCCTGGACAACTGCAGGCCTTGGATCTGTGGCCCTGGCCTGGGGGTGATTGAAGAGACCTAGGCTCTAGTCTGAACACAGCTCCAGACTTCGTGTGTGACCCTGGGCAGGTCCACCTCTCTGAAGGAGGAGCATCGAGTGGAGGTTTGTGACTCTCCAGTGGCCTGGGGTGCAGGGCAGGCTGCCGGCAAGGCATTCTGAGTCAGCTTTCTTGCTTCTCCTCCTCTTCCCTGGTAGGCCCACCAATGGAGTTAATTATCCAAATGATAGTGGTTAAGAACTTGACCTTGGGGTCAGACGTCAGACTGGTTTCAAACCAACTCCACGACTCACTAGCCGTGGACCTCCAGTGTGGAGTGGGGGGTTAAGACTGTGAACTCTGGGGTTAGAGGCTTAAATCAGCAGCGTGCTAGAGCAGACTTGTACACACTCATGAGAACAGACTGTTAAATTTTCAAGAATCTTGTGAGCCAAACACAGCCATTATTAACAACTCCATTAACTAAACTTACAATTATAAATTATATTGAAAGCAATGGTAATAAGTACTCAAAACTCACGACTCTCTAAATACTTTATCTGTGCTCATTATACTTTATGTCTATCTCCGGTGTCTATAGATAAAAATACCAAATAGGGGTGTACTACCGTGTATCCTTCTGGGAACTGTGCTCAGTGACACCACATTGGTAGCGTACAATCAACTACAGTGGAATTATTTGCTCCATGGAAATTGGTGAACACTTGACAAATCATGGCTGGCTGTTTGTTTTGTTGATTGTGTAGATGTAAGAAAGTGATGGAGAAAACGTTAATGCTTGTGTAACTTAAATATGTCGTGTCTGTAGTTACTCTATTGTGAATAGCATAAAAAACTGAGGAATCTTCACTCGTAGTTTGAAAACTCTTGTCTGAGTCAGCAAAGAAGTACCTTATGTCATTGATGAGAGAATGACATTCCTGGTTTGCTTTCGTTTTGTTTGTTAACATAAAGAAAAATCTCAATCAACATTCATTCATTCCATGTGTAGTTGCAACTACACATGGAAAACAGGTTTTTAAACATTTACCGGAGCCCTTCTGGTTTAAGACCTGGCTGTTAAAGGTCTTAACCAGCAGGTTAAGTTGCCAGCAGGTAGAGTGACTCTGTTTCAAATATTTCTCTTCTTTAAGCCCCAGTATCACCATCTGTAAAAAGAAGATTTAAAATTTAGATTATCAGCATCCATTTCTACCTCTTAATGGGCTGGAGACTAGAAAGATAAGAATTACTGACTCTCTTGCAGCTAAAATGCTCGGGGTAAATTCAGTTCTGCCCAATAGATGCAATCATAAGAGACCTGGAAAGAAGATTTGAGGCAGAACCATGACCCCCCTGCTTTGGGCACCGTCACGTAGATGGATTCCTTGGCGGCAGTACTTGGTAAGATTTCTCTGGCTCTTCTTAGTAGCACTGTCAGGCTGAGCCCTAAGAGAGAAGCCCAGGGATACAAAGACACAGAGGGCAGGTGGTCAGGTGTATATAGGTGGGCTCCCCCTGATCATACTTGCCCCCAGGGCTCCTGGGCTAGCCCATGCCTGACACAGAGCCACACTGTGCTTCAGAGGGCTACAACACCCTCGCAGACCCTGGCCTGTCTTCCTGGTGGAAATCCGCTCAAATGTTTGGCTAGCCCCTCGGTCCAGACCAAGGCTGATTCCCTCTTCTGCCCACCTGACCCTCCCTTGGCTATCATTGGGATTGAGGATAAACTTTCCCCCACCTTTAATACCAGGAATAAAGTAACACTTCTGAGGACATCCACTCCAGCCCTTAGGGACATTTTTGTTCTCAGAAGAAGCCTAGCAGTCATCTAGCACCTCAACCTGATAGGGACCCTGTAGTGAACTAAGATCAACTCAAGAGGAGTCCTATTGTAACCCAGGATGACCCCACATCAATATAATATAATAATATTAGAACGGTATAATATTCTAATTAGAAACTTACAATGACCATGCTGAGAATGGGGCATTTTCTGGGTTCCCAAATCAGGTGTTCTTCCATCTGGAATGATCTGTCTTCTATCTGTGCATTTTAGCCCTTCTGGTCCTTCAAGGCCAAGCTCACATGTTTCCTTTCCTATCTGAGAGCTTTTACTCTTAGTCTTTCCAAGTTTAACTGCCTTCTGCATATCCTTTTATTACAACTTGTGTCAGTGTCTTCCACTGGGACAAAAGTTCTCAGCTCCCAGCACCCCGTTAGCACAAATGAGGACACGTGAGCATCAGTCCCACCTTCCACTGTTCGGCCACCACTGAAGGCACTGAGGCAGGACTTCAGCATGGGGCAGAGTCCCCTCCCTGCCCCTCCGTGTCTCTGGTGTGCTCCAAAATGAGCCGCCCCTGTCCGGTGCTGCTGTCTCTACCCAGCAAGCCCAGAGGCATTTGACCCACCTGCTTGCACCTTGGTCACCTGGTCCTTCAACCTCTGCAGCTCTCGAATTCCAAAGTGGCAGAATCCTGGGGGTATCAAACCAGGGCAGCCTTCCCTTCAGGTCCTACTGGGCTGGGCCATACATTGAGGTCCTGTCTCCTTTCAATCTGTATCACATTATGTCACCTGGGCCTTAAGGTAATAAAGCTACTGATATTTAAGCTCTCACAAAGACCTTTATTTCAATAAAATAAAGTGAAATGAAATTGCTTTCAGATTTTGTCTATAACCCCTTTCTTCATAGTTTCAAAAACTAGCCCCTGGGAGGGGGGATATCACATGCGGTCTCATTTCTCCATGGCCTTGTGTTCCTGCACCCCCCAGCCAAATGTCTCTTGCACCTTGAGCTGCCACACAACCTCCACACCCCCAGATAAAGGGGAGAAGCAAACACAAGGGCAAATCTCACATGGAAAGATGTCCACAGGACTCCCGAAGCCACTCGCCATCAGCTTCCCCAGCAAGTCTGTTCAGATGGGCCCTTCTCACCCTGAGTGATCTCATTGCCCTCAGCCCTGTGTCCAGAGAAGGGGTACATCTGTCACCCAGAGCAAGACTTGTTAAAGGTCATGTGCTCAGGATTGGGATTGTACCCCAGTTTTTCACGTGTAAAGCCTCATACATGTGATCCTTCATGGCAAGAATGGGGTGGGAGTTGTGTTATGGTCACTCCGGGGATTTTTCCCAACCCTCTCCCTCCTGCAGTCCCATGCACGTGTTCATCCTTTAAGCACGAGGGGAAGGAAAGCAGGGTGGGGACCACCACAACACCCCTCACTATCAAGTGCAAAAAGCACACAGCTGCCCACAAGGCCTCTTGTTCTGTGTGTGGCTGTCCTGGGGTCCTGCCCAGCACCTCTGGACTGTGAAAAGACTGGAGGTAGGTGCAGGGGCAAGGGGGTAGATTCTGGTTCTCTTCCTCCAGTACCTGGAGTCCACGTATGTCAGGAGCAGGAAGGAAAGTTCTTGTTTTCCCATACATGGTGTGTATGCAGGGGAAGGCCTGACTGACAGAACAAGGTCCCCAGGGCATTGACCACAAGCAAGGTGTCCTCCCAACCCCAATGCTGGGCCCCTGGAGAGGTGCAGGCACAGGGACCTGCTCCCAGTTGCCCTAGAGTGGCAGCTGCCCTGGGGGCATGCTGAGGTCAGACCTGGCTAGCACAGCCTTGTATTTTTGGTTATACTGTTCTACCCCCCTCAGATACACAGACACAATATTCTTATGTATGTGCACTTTTTCCCCCAAGAAAATTGTCTATAGATTTCATCAGATGCTCCAGGGACTGTGATCCCTTTACCACTGAGCCAAATGGTGGACAATGGGAGGCTGAGGCCTTGGCCTTGGAGCTGGGAGACCAACTCACCACCAGTCCTCAGCTGCTGCATGAAGCGGACAAGCCATTTTATTTTCTAGACCTTTCTCTAAAACAAGACAACAACCCTGTCTTATGCAGTGATTTATAAACTGATTCACCGTCCTGTTCATCGAAAGATAGAATCTGCTTGTCCTTCCCTTGAATATGGGCTCCATTTGACACTTCTAATTAATAGAGACAGAAAGGATGCTGTGTGACTCCAGAGTCTCCATTAGAAAGTGCATACAGTTTCCCTCTGACTCGGTCCTAGCTCAGGACACACAGCACAGGAGCCCTGAGCCCCCGTGAAGGAGTCTAGCTACCCTAAAGCTGCCACGCTGGAGGGACCAGGAGGCTTGTGTCCAGAGAGATAGCGAAGGGTATGAGGAGCCGCCGTGGTTCTTGCCCCTCGCTGTTGGGTCTTCCCAGCCCAAGGGCACTAGGTACTCAGTGGTGAGGCCTCCGGCCCTAAGCTGAGCCAAGTGGAGCAGAGACTTAGCTGGCCAGTCACACCCTGCCCACTTTGCATATTCATGAGCAAAATAAATTTTGGTGGTTGTTTTAAGCCACTAAGAATTGGAGTGGTTTACTCAGCAGTGTTAGACAATATCTAAGCACACTGTCTGCCTTCAAAGGAAGCTGTGAGCATCACTTGGACCAATGCTCCCCCTTCCAGGGCACTTGATAAAACCCAATACAGGGCACCTGACAGCTGGGCCCCAGCCCAGGTGAGCAACTGTTGGCCTTGTGAAAGGGTAATCTGGTCACCACCCGAAGGGAGATATGCTTAGCTGAGTCGAGTCACTCCAGGCTTTCTGGAGGAGAAATGGGTTAGTCACCCCCACCCAGCCAGTCCTTCTGCCAAGTTCCCCGAAGAGGGGGTGTGTGTCTCTAGACCAGAACCAAGGCCTGCCAGAGAACCCAGAGGGAGGGCGTTCTTCCTCTTGTTGGCTATTGGCCATGACAGGCACTCCAGGAAGGGCTGGGGAGAGTGTAAGGGCCTGGGAGCAGGGGCTGGGGCAGGGCCGGGCCAGCAGTGGTCCCAGCAGAGCCTGTGGCATCCAACATGGCCCTCTCCCAGCTACGGGTCCCCTTGTGCACTCCCCGCTCTCTCTCCCTCACCGGACACTCCTCGGAGGAAGGGACTGTATTTTGTTTATTTTGTAATCCTAGGGCTCAACATACAGCAGCCAGAGTTAGGTGCCCCATAAGTGTGGGAGGACTGTGAACATCTCACTGAGTTGCCGGGGTGCCAGTAGTGGGTGGCCAAGAGCTGAAGTGGCCCCACCAAAGGTTACTGCGCTGCTGCCAGAGGCAGGGTGTGAAGGGCTCCTCCTCTGCCCCCGCCCCGTGTGGAGAGGAGGCCTTGAGGGCAGCACTCTCACCTTGGGCTGAGCTTTGGGGTCCCTGCATCCCTGTTCTGCTTTGCACCCCGTATTCTGTGACCCCAAATCCCTGTGGCAAAAACCTTCCGGGGCTGCCAGCCCTGTGGGAGGAGGTTCCCATTGCTGGGCCTGCTCCAGCCCCTGCCCACCAGGAGCTCCCCCGCCCCTTCCTCATTATAGTCCCTGGCTGAGGGCCCTTCCTGGCTGGCTGGTTGTACAAGCCACAGTCTGGCATCAGCTCTGACTTCACGTTCTTCCCACTCATGACTTCCCAGAAGGAACTTTTCCTAGATTCAGAACTCAGAAGCTACTAAGAAGAAAAGGCCAAGTCATTGGAGGCTCTTAGACCATAAGGGAAGTAACCTAGGCTGTCTGCGCCCCACACCCCAGCCTGGATTTCCTATGAACACGAGCTTTATGGCAGGAAGGCGCCCGCCAGAGCCCGAGGCTGGCCACACCACCCCCCGCCCTGGGCCTGGACGTCTGCCCGAGCAGATGCTATAACTTGCTGCAGGAGGGATGTCTATATCAAGTTAATATCATCACAAAAGCAGCCTGTCCACCCAGGGCCGGCAGCTGGTTGGGTCCCCACATTGGAGGCCACAACTCCAATGTCCAAATGTCTCCTGCACCCCTCACTCATCAGACAAGGATGTCTCACCCTGATATCGCAGAGTTATGTTGAGGGTTGGCCTGGGGCCGTGTATTCCGCCACCCCTCCAAACTCTCCACCCCCATACAGGGAGGGCCCTGAAGCCACGCCCTCTGGAGACAGTGGCCACCGGCTGTGTAGCAGAAGTGCCTGTGAGCTGCCTGAGTAGGGGTTGTGTTTGGGGCTGTCAGTGGTGAGGCAAGCATGGGTGGGCAAGCACAGGGCGTTGCTCCCCTGTGACCTTCAGGAGCAGGTCCCTGTAGGACTCCTGGAGGAAAGTGGTGAGAAGTGAAGGGCGGATGGTGGGGAACAGGGCGGATGTTGTCTACAGATGTGTGGACTGGCCTCTGCTTACATTCATGTGCCCAGATCCTCTGGCGGTGGGAACCAAGGGCGCTCCAGGGGAACAGCTCCTGGGGCGGAGGAGGGGATGCTCTACAGGTCGTGTCAGTGCAGCGGTGCCTCGTCCACCTGCTGCTCCTGCCACCAAGCGTTCAGGGAGGGGTGGCTCTAGGGGAGAGTGTCTCTCTCCCTCCAATGCTGGTCACAGCCACAGTGCCCTGCTGGGCACTCCTGGGCCTTCCTATCCAGTGCTCAGATCCCACCCCCCTACTTGGAAAGGGTAATGCTGGCAAGGTGCACTGCGGTGTGGCCCTGAGCCCACTGTGGCCAATCCTCGGGTGTTGGGAGGATGGCTTTCTCCTCTCTCTCCTGCTCGCATCCCCCTTTTGGGGCCTGGCTACCTACTCCCTTGGCACATGCAGCAACACCAGGGTGACTGCAGGTTAAGAGAAAGAGGCTGGAATGATGCCTCCCTGGCTGATAGGGGCTCAGTGCAGCGAAGTGACCTTTATCTGCGGGATCTGCAGTCACTCCTGCTCTGGGGGCACAGTGAGTGAAGGTTGCGCTGTCAGAGGGAGAGGAGCCGAGGGCCTGAGTGAGTGGCCTTGCCAGGAGACAGACGCGCCCGAGTGGGGGCTTTGCTCCCCTGTGACCTTCAGGAGCAGGTCCCTGTAAGACTCCTGGAGGAAAGCAGTGAGAGGAATGCAGTGAAGAAACCAGAGGACCTGCCTCCCGCTGAGGCCCTGTGGGCGGGTCTGCAAGACCCTGAGATAGAGTACTGTGTGTTTTTCTAGGCCCTCTGTGTGACTGCAGGACCATAGTAAGTTGTGGAGTGATTATTACACCGTTAAGAGCAGAGGTGGGGGTCGGACTTCCCTGTCCACACCCCCCACACAAACCAGACACCCAGGGCACAAGGCAGTGCATGAGTAAGTGCTAGACCGTAGCTGTGTCACCCTGGTCTGGGGCTGTGAGTAATGGGCCTCGGCAATGCCGTGGGACAGACAAAAGACAAGCTGGGCCTGGGAATCTCTTTCTTCTTGGCTGGGTATGAATCACAGTGCCATTTTCCGGACATGAGCACCCACTGGTTTTTGAGGCCTTGCTCCTTGGAGATTGGGATACACTCTTGCTGTCCACGGTGCTTGTCCACTCCCACAGTGCAACTGGCAGGCGGCGGCCACCTCTGGGAGACCCCGAGGGTTAAGTGGGGTTTGCTGTAGAGTACAGAGGTGCGGTGGGAGGGGGAGGCGGGACACGGGCCAGGTAGTTATAGCAACATCCTCTTGCCTGTCATCCCAGAGGTGGGTGGGTGATGGCTCGAACTCTTGATTAGAAGATTTCCATTTCCTGAAAAGAGCTGGGTTCTCAACTGGAAGGGATCAGTCATGCTTTGCTGACACTGTGTGTGTGTGGTGTGTGGTGTGTGAGTGTGTGGTGTGAGTGTGTGGTGCGAGTGTGTAGGGATCCTTGAGAAGGAGCAGGAAGTCTGTGGAGGATAAACAATGAATCTTTTTTTAGTGGAAGTATGCCTCATGCAATATTTAGGACATACTCACACTAAAAATTTACTCCTTGTCCAACCAAAATTCAAATGGAACTGAGGAGCAGGAAGGAGCAGGACCCCTGCTCTGCACCTCCAAGGAGGGGAGTGAAACAAAAAGTGACAAAGCCTGAGTTTCCTATGCTGGAAGCCCATGCTAGGCTCATGCCCTTCTGTGGACAGAAGTTTCCTTGGGCTGGCTCAGTGCAGCTGGGAGAGGGAGGTGCAGAAGGAGGGACAGGTTCTGCCTGACACTCATAAAACCTCTTCCACCGAGTGTCCCTGGGCGCAGGCCCACAGCAAGCCTGTAACATCATGTAGCAGACTCCTATGTATTCATAGTTCCTTTCTGACTGTAATGCTGTTCTCTCCCTGGCCACTGGTCCCCAAGCATATCACAGTCAGCTGGAGGATGGGGAAGCAGGAAACTGGAGAGTCCAGGTGGCTGTGCCAGGGATGTGGGAGGTGGGGGTGGTGCGGTGCCCAGGCTGGAGGCCACTCCTGGGCAGGTGTCCCAGCCTCCGGGGAATTCCACATTCCCTGATCCTCTTCTGCCCCGTGTCCTGGTGGGCGGCAGGCAACCCTGGTGACATCCCTGGATCTCCAAGTTATGTCCCCAGCTCTCCTGCATTCCAAGGGAAATAGAAAAAGCAGGGTTGCCAGATAAAACACAGGTCGCTTAGTTCCACTTGAATTTTGGTTGGACAAGGAGTAACTTTTTAGTGTGAGTATGTCCTAAATATTGCATGAGACATACTTACACTAAAAAAAAGATTCATTGTTTATCTAAGATTCAAATTGAGTTGGGAGTGCTTTGACTTTATTTGCTGAATCTAGCAACCTTAGCTGGAAGGGAACAAGAGTTATTGTCATGAGTCATTGAGAGAGCCCAGTCAATGTTCCAGGCACTAGGCTGAGCCTATTTCCATTTAAATCTCACCATGCCACTAGCCTGCATCCCAAACTTGGTTGATTTGCTTACCACCTTCAAGATTTCTGCCTTATCTTTGCATACCACTTGTAATTTTTTATTTAATTCTTTTCTTTAAAAAAAACCTAGAAAAACTTAAATTTACTTATCTTTTTTTTAAATTGGAATGAAGTTTTGTTTTTTTTTATTACTAGCAACCATTTCTTGTAAGAAATACCTTTTTTTGTTTCTTATTGTTGGGTATTCATTGAGGGTACAAGAAACCATGTTACACTGATTGCATTTGTTGGGTAAAGTCCCTCTTACAATCGTGTTTTGCCCCCAAAAGGTGTGGCACACACCAAGACCCCACCCCCTCGCTCCTTCCCTCTTTCTGCTCTTCCTGAAGTGTTTCGTTTTTTTTTTAATTTATTGTTGGGGATTCATTGAGGGTACAAGAAACCATGTTACACTGATTGCATTTGTTGGGTAAAGTCCCTCTTACAATCGTGTTTTGCCCCCAAAAGGTGTGGC
>CAUYRH010164191.1:0-17891 GCA_963574655.1 Perodicticus potto | reverse complement strand
GCCTGTAGTCCCAGCTACTTGGGAGGCGGAGGCAGGAGACTCGCTTGAGCCCAGGAATTGGAGTTTGCTGTGAGCTGTGATGCCACAGCACTCTATCCAGGGTAACAGCTTGAGGCTCTGTCTCAAAAAAAAAAAAAACTCTGTTTTTAGGGCCAGGCGTAGTGGCGCATGTGGCCTGAGCTCACAGGTTCAAGATGAGCCTGAGCCACAGTGAGATCCCATCTCTAAAAATAGCCTGCATTGTAGCCGGTGCCTATAGTTCTAGCTACTTGGGAGGTTGAGGCAAGAGAATCACTTGAGCCCAAGAATTTGAGGTTGCCGTGAACTATGACACCGTGGCACTCTACCAAGGGCAAAAAAGTGAGACTCTGTCTCAAAAAAATAAATAAATATGGCTCAGTGCCTGTAGCTCAATGGTTAGGGTGCTAGCCACATACAACAGGGCTGGTGGGTTCGAACCCGGCCTGGGCCTGCTAAACAACAATGACAACTACAACAACAACAACAATAGCTGGGTGTTGTGGCGGCGCCTGTAGTCCCAGCTACTTGGGAGACTAAGGCAAGAAAATCGTTTAAGCTTAAGAGTTTGAGGTTCCTGTAAGGCCACAGCACTCTACTAAGGGCGATATCATGAGATTCTGTCTCAAAATAAATAAATAAATAGATAAATACTCTAATTTTAGTCAATTTTCTGCCTTAAAAGTTTGAATTATGCAAATATCCTAATCCTAATAGAAGCAAACTTAGTATGTTGGGAAAATTACTATTGTCATAAAAATAGTCACTTTAAGGTTTATTAAGTAAACTTAATTGGTACATTTGAAATTATTCTAATTTAGACTTGCTTTTCAAGACTCTGTCTTCTTTCTAAGCTAGTATAAACCTGTCTGCCAGCAGGTCCTTTATTGTCAACCTTCTTTAATAAATTGGTTTTTAAAAACTTCTCTCTTTAAATGCTTTGCTTCAAATTTCTTATTATAGGAATGTTCTAGAAAAGATTGCTTAATATAATGCACAAAATGTTTGTTTTTAAATTTATTTTAGTTATTTTTGGAAAACCAACTTCAGATTTCCCTAATTTCTGATTTCCCCCAAACCTAAAATTGGACATTACAAAACTTAGTGGGCTATACCCATGTGGGGGCAGGGTTGACAGGAAGCAGTCAGCTCTGATGGAACTCTTCCCCTGCTAGCAGCACACTCTGACCTTAGGAAAGTCACTGCTCTTCTGCAAATCTCAGACACGGGACTTGGTACATTTTCATTCCACTCCAGGACTAAGAGGCACTTATCAGTTCAGATGGACCATAGTCAAGGTCACTATTGTCTAAGAGCCTCCTCTTTGTCCCTCTGCATGAGGAGTCTTCAGGTGAGCTGCATATGCTCTTAGGCTAGGGCAGGAGAAACAAGGCTTTGACTCCTCATGTGCACCCCACTGGTTCCTGGGACCAGGAGAAGCAGTCAGTTATTCCACATGTGACTGTCCGGCCAGAACTCTGGGAGTAGTTTATGGTCCCTCTTCTGGATTTGTCTCACCAGTCTTGCCAAATGTCCCAGCCACCTAGAAGGTATGCAGTTTGCTTTGTTTAGCCTCAAAATGATGCCAGCTAGTCCTCTATGCAGGCCTGATAGTTGGTGCCTCTTGAGCCAGTGTTGGCATATTCTATAATGACCTGCTTATATTTGGGGGGTTTGTAGCACTTAGAGTTTTAGCTCTCTCTGCTTACCCACAAACCAGACTGCCAAACTTCTGGATCATAAAACAAAGCATAAGCACCCTGGATCATGACCCAGCTCTTTTCCTGTTCTTCTTTTGAGACTTCCCCAACAGGAAAGGCTCTCGGTAATTGATAGAGATTATCCCTGATTCCCTTAATGTAACCTTTTTACTCTTTCCTTTTCCTGGGATTAAGCTGTTCCTTTGCAAGAAGTCCTTTTCTTAATAACACTGTTACTTGCCTATTATTGACCAAAGGAAGCAATCTGGCCCAGCTCCTCCTCTCTGTGGTTCAGAGTCTCTTTCATTGTAATGACTTTTATTGGTTGTTTCAATTTTCTGTACTATTAAAGATTATCAAACTATACTTTTAAGATTAATCTGCCTTCTTGAAACAATAATTGCCCATATATTTGTTGTCGGATGTACATATTCATATTGAGTAGATGTTTTAGTATTTGCTAAGCGAAGTTTCCCAGGCAGCATACCTGTACTGCTGAGGTGTGCCTTTCCCCGCATCATAAGCTGAGGTCTGATGCAAAATGGAAAAACATGGGTTTTGGCACAAGCACCTTTCTTCTGCCTTTATTTATTTATTTATATTTTATTTATTTTTTTGAGACAGAGTCTCACTATGTCACCCTTGATAGAGTGCTGTGGCATCACAGCTCACAGCAACCTCCAACTCTTGGGCTTAAGGGATTCTCCTGCCTCAGCCTCCCAAGTAGCTGGGACTAAAGGCACCCGCCACAACAACTGGCTATTGTTGTTGTTGTTGTTGTAGTTGTTATTGTTTGGCAGACCCAGGCCAGGTTTGAACCCTCCAGCCCCAGTGCATGTGGCCCATGCCCTAGCTCCTGAGCTATAGGTGCTGAGCCTTCTACCTTTATTCTTGCTGTCCTGTGATGTTCTTCTCCGTCAGGGCACTTATGTCTGGTTGTGCATGTAGGATCCCTCGTGTAACCCCTGGAACTCCATGAGAAAAGGAACTAGATATTTTAGAACTAGGTACTTTTGGCATACGTTTGTATCTTCATCATAGAGGCTCAATAAATATTTGTTGAAATAATATACATTTTGCCTAGAAGCACATAGCCACAGGATTGTGCTTTGTGTGTAGGGGTTAGGGAACCCCTTCTAGAGAAAATAAAATTTCAGGTACTGACCCCAAAATATCAATAAACTGTAGGGGCTATATGGATGCTGTGTACCAGAATCTAAACCGTCAGGTGCATGTCAATTGCTACCAAGAAAAAGGGTAGTCACCAGATAATCATTAAGTTTATATGATGGCATTGTGAGTGCATAAGAATACATAATCACTATGTATGGAACCCCATATTGCCTTTTGCAAACCTGTGCCCTTCAGGCTACTTGGCATGTCTGCAGGGGCTGCCACCTCTGCCTGCACCTTTTATGTCCACTCCTGGCTGGCCTTCTCTTCCTTTTCATCCCAGCAGGTTGGCATCCTTGAAGCCCTTCCTGACCACACCAGCTTATGACATATGAGCTCCATCCAGGCTTCTTCATTCCAGAACAGTTTTGAGCATCCTTTAAAGTGGTTCCATACAGTTGAGCTCTTGATCCATTTGTTTCCCTTGTTGGCCTAGTTCTGTTTAATCCAGTGGATTATAAGCCCCTCACTGCTCTGCAGCCCAAACAGAGGGGCATCAAGAGCATGAGAAACCTAGGACAGGAAGGACTATTGATGATGATTGCTCCCACCCTGGACACTTGGTAGGGATGATTGGGAGCATCTTTTTCCTGCAGCTAACCTTAGTTCTTAGGCTGAGGAGGGCCACCTTGGTGCCTCTTCCACTTTTCTCCTTTCCCTTCCATCATCACCACCATTGTGATGACTATTTATTGAGAACCAGGACTAGAATGCACTTGGGAAAAGTAAGAGTATAGATTCAGTGTTGCCTTCATTCCCATTGGCTTATAGAAGTATGATTATAACACTTGTTTTTTGGAGCTAGATCCTAAAATAGCTTCTTTCCGAGTTTAACTCACACTGTGTTTTACCTGGTAAAGCCTAACCCATGACCTCAGCTACTGCAGCCAGTATCCCCTCTCTACACCGCCAGTCCTGTCACTAAAATTGCTTCTAAAGGCAAAGCTGTCATAACTTGTCACAGAGAAGTAGATATTAGTTGGGCAGTTGACATGCAAGTTCTGTGACTTGGTTAATTCAGCTAAGAGTGGGTCTAGTTCTTAATTCAAGAAGCCATTGGTAAAGAAAAATGGGACTTGGCTCGGCACCTGTGGCTCAAGCAGCTAAGGCGCCAGCCACATACACCCGAGCTGGCGGGTTCGAATCCAGCCCGGGCCCACCAAACAACAATGACGGCTGCAACCAAAAATTACCCAGGTGTCTATAGTCCCAGCTACTTGGGAGGTGGAGCCGGGAGAATTGATTGAGCCTAGGAGTTGGATGGAGGTTGCTGTGAACTGTGATGTCATGGTACTCTACCCAGGGCGAAAGCTTGAGGCTCTGTCTCAAAAAAAAAAAAGAAAGAAAAAGAAAAATGGGACTTAAACTTGAAAATGTTGTCCTTGAGATTCTTGTCTTTCCCAATTTTTATCATACTGTTACTGCAGAAAAGGCATCTGAAGCTTACATTCTCTTGATCTGTCCTGACGGGCGTAGAGGTTTCTATGCAAGGTCCTGAAATCCCTATGGAATAGATGCCAAAAACCTAGACCCAAGAATCAGGAGGACCTCTAACGTGGACCCCGGAAGCTTGCCCCATATGGGATAGATAATTGCTTTTGTGTCCACAGCCATGTCCTCCCAACATTTGCCCACCTCCTGAGTTCCACGTGACACACCAGGACCTGATGACCACAGTATGGCTATGATAGTTGCTGCCGTTGGTGTCTTCAATTCTGAGGGACCCAGACTTCTGCTTTGATGGGTATCTTTACACAGACATTATAAGAAGCTCAAATGTTTACTGCCTTAAAGGCACATTTTCTCTTTAACAAGGACTTTTCCTCAAGGCTGAGTTAGAATAGCATAAGTAGGTGTCTTGGAAACCAAAAATGTAACCGGGCTCACGCTTGTAATCCTAGCACCCTGGTGGGCCGAGGTGGGTGGATAGCTTGAGCTCATGGGCTGGAGACCAGCGCGAGCAAAAAGCAAGACCCCGTCTCTCTTAAACTGAGGCAAGAGGATTGCTTGAGCACGAGTTAGAGGTTGCTGCGAGCTATGATGCCATGGCATTCTACCCAGGGTGACAGCTTGAGACCCTGTCTCAAAAAAAAAAAAAAAAAAAAGAAAGACACCAAAAATGTAACTGAGAAAGGAATTTGGCTATTCTAGAAGGGCAAGAACAAGGGATTGATGACTTGGGTTAAAAAACATATTCCTAGCTTTACCAAATCTTTTCCCTCTCCAACCTTCTGAGTGTGTTGGTCTTATGGTTCCCCAGCTTGGCTGCACCTAAGAATTGACCTGAGGAGCTTTCAGACCTACAGAGGCCAGGTCCAACTCCAGCCCAGCCCCACTTTGTTAGTCTCCAGGGAAAGGTCTGCCCTTCTATTTTTAACAAGCTCCCCCAAGTGTTCTGAGGTACCCCTGGGCTGACAGCCACTAACCATCCGCTGCCAGACTCATGACATGGCATAATTTCTTGACCTAAACTATAATGTTCCTGCATGTAGATGAGGTGAGACACAGTCATAGTACACACCAACTTGTAGAATCCTTAAGAAGGTAGATTCTCTGTGACTCCTGAGTACCTGCCTACTTTGTGTGGGTACTGGGCCTGCAAGGGGGATCAGACAGGGTGCTTCCGGTCTCTTTCCTGGAGAGAAGAGCAATCCTATATGTGAAAAGTCAAGGGAAGGGCCCAAGGGAAACGCACACAGAGTATGTGCCGTGTTCACAAGAGGGAGATGTTTACATTCCTGCCCACTTACTATGTGCCAGACACCTTCTCATTTTGTTCTCTCCTCATCTCTGAGAACGTGTCCTATTAATATCACCCCCCTTGCACAGATGAGGAAGCAGAGAAAGGATGTCACATGCTCACAGTGACAAAGCTAGGAAAGTGAGCCAGGATTTCAACCCAAACAGTGTGAGGTGGCAGGTCCTACCCACCCTTTTTCCATGGCAATGCTAAAAAGAGCCTGGGTTGGTTAGCCTTGTTGGATGTCATCAAACTGGTGAGTTATCAACAAAGTGATTATACCCAAATAAAAATAGCAGGGCTGAGGGGGGCCTTGTGACTGTCCTTCTCTAGAGAAAGGGATTTGATTCTGTTGCTGTTATAAATTATTTTGGTGTGGGGTTAAGAGATAATGAGACTGTATCGGTCTTAAACTCTACTAAATACAAAGTCATAAAAGGAGCCAGTATAATAGCCTATACGTAGGGATCTTTTTGAAATAACTTAGATCCTTAAGAAACATAAAGAGTGAAAGTTGTACTGTTTCTGAGCTTGCATTGGCTAAAATGGCAGTGGATATAACCCATTTGAATAAAATAGTCTTTAACTAAACAGACAGGAGCTTTCAAGCAGCTAACCATAAGCAAAAGTAGGAAAATTTTCCACCCTGCCACCTCCCTCTGAGGGGGCCAGATGTGAAGCAGTAAGTGCAATAGGCAACTAGGGGGAAAAAATCTCCTTGTGTTGACTGTACGAGCTGCATGTAAAGTCCCCTGTAAAGGGACTTTTAAAGAGGAGGGAGTCCAAATGGCTTAGGATAAGAGATATCTGGAATTTCTTTGTGGGAAAGGAAATACAATACTTGCATAAGCTATTAATGGAATAGTTGGGGTTTGGTATTCATGTTTATATGTGTGTACATATCTCCATTACATTTGATTTTAGAAACCCCTGAGATAATGTATGTCCCAGGTCTGGGATTATGGAGAGAAACTTAGGTCAAATGTCAGCTCTCCTCTGTGACCGAGTGACCATGGGCAAGTTGTCTAACTTTGAGGCTCCAGCTGTAAAATGGGGAGTGACACCACCTCCCTTACAGAGTGGCTCTGCATGTTCAATACCATTTGAAAGCACTCAGTGCCTCACCTGGTACGTTAATAGGAACTTTCCTTACTTCATGGAGTGTCATGCTTTAGAACAGTATTTCTCCATGGCCAGGCAAGTTAAGGCCCCCTTTTTAAAGCTTCTGGCCAGAGGTGAGGAGTCCATTCCTAGGATCCCCCAGTTCCCCCTTCTAGGACCATTCTCCTAGGGGCACAATGCACTGGTGGTATAGCCCTCTTTCTAAGACAGGGCTTAGGAAGGACAGAGCTTGGCCTCAGAGGCTAGGATGTCCACCCAAATGTGTATAAGCCCCCTCAGAGTGAGCAAGAAACCAGCTGTCTCCACACTGACATGCTCTGGTGACTAACTCCAAAGAGTTATAGAAATCTCACTTTAAGCCCATAGCTCAGTGAGTAGGGCGCCAGCCACATGCACCAAAGGTGGTGAGTTCAAGCCCGGTCTGGGCCTGCTAAACAACAATGATAACTGCAACCCAAAAAATAGCCAGTTGGAGTCCCAGCTACTCGGGAGGCTGAGGCAACAGAATCACTTAAGCCCAGCAGTTGGAGGTTGCTGTGAGCTGTGACGCCATGGCACTCTACCAAGGGCAACATAGTGAGACTCTGTCTCAAAAAACAAAAACAAATTTCATTTGGAATATAACCTTTCAGGTCAAGATATATGTCAAGATAGAAGGGTAACATAGACTTTATAGGTTTGTTAGTCCTTGTCCCAAGCCCCATTGATGTTAGGAGCAGGCTGGCTTCAGGAATGCAAAAAATTCTTTCATCCAGATTACCTTCCTCTTAATGTAAGAAAATAGTATAACCAAAATAATCCTGTTTTCTCAATGAGATTACCACATGCTCCAGGAATTCTCTAACTCTCTTTGCCTCTTCTTAAGTATTGCTGAAGGGTGCAGGTTAGATAGCTTCTCATCCTATACCAGTCCAACTGAGTCAGGAGAGGGGCTCCAGAATGTGCATCAGACAGTCATCCCAAAGGTTTATGCAATTTTAGGTTAGATCAGTGGTTCTCAGCCCTACTTTAGTTTTAAAATAAACTGGGAATTTTTTTTTTTTTTTTAGAGACAGAGTTTCACTTTATCGCCCTCAGTACAGTGTCGTGGCATCACAGCTCACAGCAACCTCCACTTCTTAGTCTTAGGTGATTTGCCTCAGCCTCCTGAGCAGCTGGGACTACAGGTGCCCACCACAACACCTGGCTATTTTCTGTTGCAGTTTGGCCGAGGCTGGGTTCAAACCCGCCACCCTCAGTATATAGGGCCGATGCCCTACTCACTGAGCCACAGGCACCACCCTTAACTGGGAAATTTTTAGAAAATACTGCTGCCAGGGTTTCATTCCACATAGATCACAGTGTAGTCTCTAAGGGTGGGGCCCAGACATGGGTTGTTTTTTTAGTCTTTCTAGTTGCCTCCTCAGTAGGTTAAGGTTAAAAATCAAGATTGCCCCTTTGAGGAGTTCAGCCCTCTAAGAGAGCCTGTCTACCATCTCTCATCCTCAAAAGGGAGACTGGAGGCAGAGTGTTCAGACTTTGTAGGCACTGTTGTTCCATGTTAATAAGACTGATTCTGCCACCTAATTAACACTTGTTTATATTAATTAGTTGCTATATGGGTAGAAGGGAGCGGTCCTTTTTGAAGTTTCTAGTTACTGACTTATAAGATTTGGCCTGAAGTGGGACTTCTGGAAATTCAACCAAGATAACGGCTTCCAAGTTCTTCCGAAAGTTTCTCTTCCAGGCATAGACAGCTAATGAAACAACCCAACTGCAGACTTTTTCCATAACATCTTCCACCCAGCAGTATGGATGAAACAGGAGGGTGTGGACAGGCTTCCCGGGCGGGGGGGGGGGGGGGGTTGGTACTCCTTGTCAGGTGTTAAAACAAAGAGGATCATTGTGTTTCTTGGAACTAGTCTAAACAGCTACATTTAAGATAAAGATCTAGGGAAATGCATTTCCATTTCCGTTTGACACCCAGTAGTTTCTGATTATGAAAAGGGTACCAACCTATGCAATGGCGCCGTGACATGGCCATGGACTCCAGCTTCTTCTGTCGGTTCCTTTAATTAGGAGAAATTAAGTGGGGCTGCTACATATTTTGAGAATAAATAACACTGTTTAAACTTAGACAGACTTAACCACTAACTTAACCGCTGAATTCTCGCCACTACATGTCTCCTAAGTAGATCAGCATAATCTTAACTAGGACTTAAAATGCATCATCTTCCAGCTCAGAACCTGCAGCCGTTGGGAGCCTTTGGAGGCTTAATGACTTTAATTAAAGCGAGAAATATCTTCTCCCGGTGGGGGAGGAGTGCGGTAATGGCCGGGAGGGCACTTTGTTGGTCGGAGGTCTGCCCACTAGATAGTAAGGGTTAGGGGGCAGAAAGAAGCAGGGCTGGGGTAGAGGAGGGGCCCTTGTGGGGGAAGTAGTGGGAGAAGTGTAAGGGAGCTGGGGAGGGGTGAGTAGGGAGGGGGTAGAGGGAGGAGGGGCCCTGAAAAGGAGGAGGGCCCCCAGGGGGTGGGATGTTAGCTGCCTGGCCTCAGAGTTCTGAGCTGTGTTTGTGGCTTCCGAGCTTTGATCTCCTGCCAGGGAAACCTGGAAGGTCATGCCGGGCTGCAGCCAAGCCCTGGAGCCAGGAGTGAGGAGCTGGTGGAGCGGGCAGTGCTATTGTACCTACCCTCACCTCCCACCCCCAGGCAGTGAGCTCCCACCCCTCTTTACCTCTTTGCAGCCGTTTTGTATGTTGGTCCCCTTTAGGCAGTGGATTAAGGACTCCAAGTCATGAAATAAACGAGCCAAAGGCCCTACAAATTTGGCTAGGTAAAATCGTGTATGTTCTATATACTTTAAAAGAAACCAGATTATTTTTTAAGCTGTGTGCCTCCTCTTCCTCTGCCGTCCCCAAACCCAGTACAGATTTCCCAGAGCCACGCAGGTGATTCCCCCTGGTGGTTGTGATCAGTTAGGGTCTACTCTGCCATTCCGTTTCTCTCCCCGCCCCCTTTTCTGGCACCAGGATTTTCTTACCAGTTACCCATGTTCTCTGGTGTGTGACCTCACTTCCTTTGGATTGAAACGTTTCTGTCAGAAAACAGGGGCCTTGATGAGACGGGCCTTGCAAGCCCCCTTGTCCAGCAAGAATGTCCCGTGTCATGCAGTGACTCATGCTTCAGGGAACAGCAGCTGACCAGAATGTTTAAGAGCCTGGTGCCTGGGTGGTCACTACTAAGTGAAAAACTTGGGGAGGAGGAAAGGAAAAAGTGAGAAATGAGGATTTAAAATCCACTTAGTGGACTCCAGAGGGAGGGGCATAAAAGAACCCAGTGAGCCCTGGCTCTTTGAACTGGAACAGGACCGCCAAGAGGGACCTGCGGGCGTCAGGTGTGGCCAGTCCTGAGACTGACTGGTTGGTCTCCACAGGTGTTAATAGTCCCTTATCCCTCCCTGATCACATGAGCCCGCCCAGCAGTGGCAACGCAAACAGGGCTGGTTAATGCCGCCCTGTAGTTTCTGGCATTGATATGTTCCAGGCCCTGGCCTTAGTTGGGGCTCTCAAGCCAGTACTTTGGTCTCTTGTTACCCCAACTTAGACCACCACTGAAATTTCGAATTTTGAAGTTGTGGTAGAATCTGCTGCCACCTCACGCAGAGAGCCACGGTCTAGGTCTTTGCACCAGGCAGGGCAGGCCAAGTCCATACTTTGCTGAGATTAGACCCCTGTTTGATATGGCCATGTTGCTCCACAGGTTGCAGGAGAGAATCAATCCCTCAGTGTTTTAGGCCAGATGAAAGCCAAGGTCCCCTGGTGATAATGAGGGGAAATATAAAAATTCATATCTCTGTGCAGTCTGGTCCTGTGGACATGCCCAAGGGTAGTCATTTGGCGAGCCTTTCTTTGGTGAAGGTGCTAAGGGAGTCTCACATTCCTCCAGACAGTAAAAGGAACAAACACAGCAAGTACACAGTCTTATTTTCTGAGAGCTTTGACATCCAGAGATATACACACCATAGCTTGGAGCCTGATAAAGATACACAAGGCAGAGCCACTTCTAGTGCTTGGTGGTGAGGTTGACCAAAAACATAATACCCAGGGCGGCGCCTGTGGCTTAGGGAGTAGGGCGCTGGCCCCATATACCGAAGGTGGCGGGGTTCAAACCCGGCCTCAGACGAACTACAAAACAAAAAAAATAGCTGGGTGTTGTGGCAGGCGCCTGTAGTCCCAGCCACTTGGGAGGCTGAGGCAAGAGAATCGCCTAAGTCCAGGAGTTGGAGGTTGCTGTGAGCTGTGTGACGCCACGGCACTCTACTGAGGGCGATAAAGTGAGATTCTGTCTCTACAAAAAAAAAAACAACATAATGCCTGCATTTTGACTGACAACCAATAAAAGGCCTGTCAGGAAATGCAGCAGCAGAAGAGAAGATGGAACCAGAATGGGAAACCAAACCTGAAAATCTGAAGTGCGAGGAATATTGGGTTCCAAGAAGATGTAGTAGAGGACAGACTTCTCAATTTAAGAGTCAGGAGACAAACAGAGGATCAGGTGGCTGGGAGTAAGCTGCAGTCAAGGCTTTGAGTATCAGGGGTCCAGGGTGTTTGAAGCTAACTCTGGCCTGGGGCAAAAGATGATCCCTTTTAGGTTAAACAACAAATATTACTTGGCCATTTACCCTGTGCTAGGCTAGGCCTTTTGCTGGATTCTGGGAATTCGGCAGGAAAGAAGTGTGACACACTGGCTGCCCTTTAGTGAGGGGGGCATTTTAAGTAAATAGTGACAGTGTGACATCGTAAGTGCCACAGTGGCATAGCACAGAGGAAAGCCACTGGGAACCATATCTGAGGGAATAACACCTAAGTCGAAAGAGAGTTAAAAGTGGTAGAGATGAGCCACTCGCCCTCTCGCATTTGGAGGAGTCAGCAGGCAGCTGGTCAGAGCCTGTCTAAGCGCAGCATGGAGTCATTGGAGGAGGGTGGTGCAGGTCTGCTCTGGGATTTAGAAAGGTTCTTCTGCTGTGTGAGACCAGAGTGGGTTGGGCTGGGCAGGGCTGGAGACTCCCCAAGGGGGAATATTGCTGGGATTCAGGTGAGAAGTTGGTGTCCTGAGCAGAAGTGGGGATGGAAAAACGGTGGATGGATTTGGAAGCCAGGATCTGCGAGACTTGGTAAGCAATTAGGTGTAGAGGTGAAGACAAAGGGCTGCGGTTTTGAGTTGGCCCCTAGGAGCAGGGAATGAAGGGGCAAGGAAGCATCTCCTTGAGGAGGGAGCCCAGGTGAAGGACAGTAAGGCCTGTGTGAAGGGTAGAACCATGGAGAGACCCCATCTACCCCATCAGCCTAAACAAGAAATGACCCACAGATAACCCAGACAGTGTCTCTGCTCTGAGTCGAAGTGATATGGGGACCCAAGATAAAGACAACGCTGATGCCAAATCATAGGAACCAAGCCCTGGGACTATGATGCCATTTTGATTTCTCCACAATCATAGTTTCTGCTCCCTTGCATAACACTGCTTACATGTCAGAGGAAAGCACCAAGTAAAGAGTCCTCTGCACCTTCATCCTGCTGCCTGCTAAGCAAGATTGCTTTCTCCAGGACAGCATCAAGCATGTTACGATATACGCATCTGAAAGGTCCTTGATAGAGTCAAATGGAGAGACCTGCCCAGGAATAAATGAAGATACAGACTGTCCCACACAGAAAAAGGGAATGTGCCAATCCCTACCCTTCCGACCCTTTAAAATTCTCATCCACCTTAACCCATGGCTGACTTCCTTCTTGAACTCACCCACACCCGGTGGGAATAAAGGCCGATGTTACCCACACAGAACCTGGACTCTGTTCCCTTTCATTTCACGTTTCAGAATAATCTTCTATTTTCAGTCTTTGACCTCTCAGTCCTAACTTCTATCTTTCTTGGGTTTCCTGGCTCACAGTTGGCCCTCTTAAAAAGTAGTTGCAAATGGAACTGTATATACAATTGAATGTTTTCAGATCAATAATATCTCATTTAAATTGTGATGATGTGAAAAAAATTATGACGATATGTATCGTTTAGTGATTGGTTTTCAGATTAGAATGTAGGCCTCTGTCACACCCCTCAGCCTATGAGTGAGTGTGGGGTAAGGAGGTGATACTTCTCTCACCTAGGCGTGCTACACACCCCTGAGCTTTGGGTCTCAAAGCCCTGCTTCATGGAAGGGCAGGTGTTGCTGCAAAAAAGTTCAGTGTCCAAAAAAGTTTGGGACACTGGGTAGATAGGAGCCTCTAGCATATAAATATGCCTGTAGGTCAGGCACAATGACTAACGCCTGTAATCCCAGCACTCTGGGAGACTGGGCCAGGTAGATTGCCTGAGCTCACTGGTTTGAGACCAGTCTGAACCAGAGTGAGACCTCTTCTGTAAAAATACACGGGTGTTGTGACGGACGCCTGAGAATCGCTTGAGCCCAAGAGTTTGAGGTTGCTGTGAGCTGTGACACCATGGCACTCTACTGAAGGTGGTAAAATTTTTAACAACCTGTTAAAGCGAGACTCAGTCTCAAAAAAAAAAGAAAAATGCCTGCAAATATCAGGGATAGCTATAGAATATGCAGCATTTCTCAGAAGACACTGACCAGTGAAACCATTCCCTTAGATGTACTTAGGGGAAAGCTACTATGGAGAAATGAGGTAAGCAATCACATGGTTGTAATTTCTTAGCCATTTGCCCTTGGAACTAAAGCTCAGACTCTTTCTTTTTTTTTCTGGAGACAGTCTCACTATGTTGCCCTCTTTATGCGGCTGGCGCCCTAACCACTGAGCTACGGGCGCTGAGCCCTCAGACTTTATTTTGCTTCCCTGGTCTCCTCAGAGAGGTCTGTGGCAGCACCACAGCAGGATACATGCTGGTGAGGATCGGGATCTGGAGCCGACCATGCAGCTGCTCACTGCTGTATGTGTCTCCAGGGCTTAGCACACACAGTGACTGGTTAATACTTACTGTGGAACAACTAGATTAAAAAACAATTACGACAAATGGACTCAAACTGTATCCTTGCCCACTGCATTAATTTGTTGAGTATGGGTCATACAAAGGTGGTCTGCTTCGTTAAGCTTTGTGGGACATACCAACATGGTCAGTAAGCCTTACCTTCTGACTCCTACAGTTAGCTTCCCCTGTTAGCTTCCAAGGGTGTCCAATGCACCCACACAAGGCTTTCTGCCTAGGACATCTATATCCTTTGACTCAGCAGGACCACTTATAGCTATTTTAAGGGTAAATGCCATCAGAATGTGAGTAGAAGGGTATAAATACAGCACTGTTAATACTAGAGATATAGAAATCCCCTACATGCTTGTCAGGGAGACAGTCATTAAATAAGCTCTGGTATAACAACATGATGATGTGTAGCTGGTAAGAAGAATGAACATTTGTCCACATCAGTGCATATAATATTGTTAAGTAAATTGTCAAGTTAAGGGGGGGAAGATGGTGGAGTACAAACAGTATACATTTTATTTATTTATTTACTTATAATTGGGGTCGTACTGTGTTGCCCAGACTGACCTCAAACTCCCCAAGCAATCCTCCTACCTCAGCCTTCCAAATATCTGAGATGACAGGCACATACCACTGTGCCCAATTTATTTTTAACTACATTTTGATGTACATGTGTAATACATGTGCATTTTATTCCTACATGTAACCATACTGTTATGTTAAAAAGGTAGGATATAGAGGAATAACAGATGAATTTTTTTGCATTTAATTTCTGAATTATTTAAAAATGTTCACATCAGGCATGTATTACTCTTACAGTAGCAAAAACATTAAAAAATGATTATATTTTCAGCAAAAGCTGATCCTCACGTATGTGTTACAGAAAGTGGTAAGCAACAGAAGAGAAATACTAAAGATACAGGGTGGCCACAGAGTTCATGTGTGATTTAAAAACACAAACTTCGGCTCTGCGCCTGTGGCTCAACGGGCTAAGGCGCCAGCCACGTACACCTGAGCTGGCGGGTTCGAATCCAGCCTGGGCCCGCCAAACAACAATGACGGCTGCAACCAAAAAATGGCAAAAATGGCCGGGCGTTGTGGCAGGTGCCTGCAGTCCCAGCTACTTGGGAGGCGGAGGCAAGAAACTCGCTTGAGCCCAAGAATTGGAGGTTGCTGTGAGCTGTAATGCCACGGCACTCTATCCAGGGTGACAGCTTGAGGCTTCTGTCTCAAAAAAAAAAAAAACACGAACTTCATGGCTATAACACATTAGAGGTGAGAGGGGTTAGAGTCTGCTTTGGCTAAGGGGAAGCACCATAAGTTTAGAAGGAATGGTACATGAACTTGATCTTGAAAAATCAGCAGGCATGATCATCTCACAGTTCACTCTGAAGTATCTTTCTGTGTGTGAGGTAATCATCATAGAGATAGTTACTCTCAAACTGACTTCCTTCTCCCTCCCAGTCTTCTCACTAACAGGCCATCTTACCCAGAAGTTAAATCTGTTGACAAATTTGTCTTGTATTATCTGTGCCGTTCTTGTTATGAATACAGGTAAATAAGAGTTGGGGGGCATTAAAATTCTATGTGGGTTGTACTCAGATTCTTAATAATGTTCATATTCTTTGGCACTGGGCCTCTGTCCTGAGAAAATTGAGAATGAAAGCCAAGATTATTCACCATGCATTAATTGTAATAAAAATGGAAATAGTCCAAATATCAAAAACTACACGAGTAAGTAAAGTATAGGAAGGAATATGCCACAACCATTTAATATATTTACAAAAAATTTTTAACAACCTGTTGAAAGCTTATGATATATACCAAAAAAGCACAATACAAATTTGTAATTAGTACAGGCAGAAAACAAGTCTGCTTGGAGCCCCCATGTGTCAGAACTTCCTATAGGAGGTTGGAGTTGCACGTCTTCATGTTAGCTCTAACAGTTCAACCTCCTTGGTTATTCTGTGCTCAAGAATTTGGTATAAAGGAGATTTTTGCTATCTTTTGGGTTATTATTTTCCTACTAAGATTGTGTGTAGTTTTCCTACAAAATAAAGGTTAGACCCTGGGGAGACCATATTCAAGTGCTTGACAAAGGAATAGGTAAACAGGTGAAAAATGGAGTCTGTGCCCCAGAGGCTGTCGGAGTAGGTACTGTGGTGAGTTTGAACCCCAAACCAAGTCTGGATGTTACTGCATACCCTGGGAAGAATACTAGATCCACTCCTGGGTGGAATTCCTGGTAAGTGCTGGACTCCAGGCTTTAAATTTCCTGCCCGCGAGGTAGTGATGTAGCCATTCTCATCAGAATGCCCTATTTGCCTTCTGGATTCAAACTTACTGAGCACTTCCTTACTTCCTTGTGGGAAAACCACATCCATGGGCAGGAAGCCCTTTTCTGTTTACCAGCAATAACCCAAGAGTATAGTCCCAGTCAGGCTCTTTTCCACTTTTAATAAATGTTTATTGAATAACTATAGAAGTGACAAGTGTCAACCACAGTAGGTTAGCCCGACTTCTAAGGGCTGGAGTGTTGTTCTTTGCAAAATTTACTTAGAAGTATGTACATGTTTATCATTTTGCTACTCGTCTCAGTGGCTATAAACATTGTCTGGCCTTGGGGTCCTGGGAAGGTAAATAAAGGACCATGACAACCTTTTATTCAGTCTTCTGCCACTGGACTTCTGGTCACCTGATGGCTGGTGCTGACCTGCCGTGGCCTGAGTGAGGATTTGAAATGGAAAAGGTGTGGAAGGATGTGAAGATACCTCTGTGGGTAGAGATGAGGGGTAGGGAACGCATGGTGAGGGCAGCAAGGCAAGGCCTTTGGTAGTTTCTGTAAGGTCTTGGCAAGATTTCTCACCCGTGTTCTGCTGTCACACTGTTCTCTTGCCCTTCCATTCTGGTCTGTGCACAATTTAGGAGTAACTGCCTTCTCCAGCAGCACTGAACTTTATTTAGCTGTATCTACCAGGCTGCATCTTTCCAATCGGTTCTTTGTTGGGTTTTTTCCTTTGTTTTGTTTGTTTCTTTGAGACAGAGTCTAACTTTGCCGCACTCTTCTGAGGGCTGTGGCATCATAGCTCACCACAGCAACCTCAAACTCTTGGGCTCAAGTAATCCTCTTGCCTCAGCCTCCCAAGTAGCTGGGACTACAGGTGCCCACCATAATGCCCAGCCATTTTTAGAGAAAGGGGAATCTCACTCTTGTTCAGGCTGGTCTTGAACTCTTGAGCTCAAGCAATTCCACCCACCTCAGCTTCCCAGAGTGCTAGGATTACAGGCATGAGCCACAATACCCAGCCCTCCCATCCTTTTTTTTTTTGAGACAGAGCCTAAAGCTTTCACCCTGGATAGAGTGCTGTGGCATCACAGCTCACAGCAACCTCCAATTCCTGGGCTCAAGCGAGTCTCCTGCCTCTGCCTCCCAAGTAGCTAGGACTACAGGCGCCCGCCACAATGCCCGGCCATTTTTTGGTTGCAGCCGTCGTTGTTTGGCGGGCCCGGGCTGGATTGGAACCTGCCAGCTCAGATGTACGTGGCTAGCGCCTTAGTCTGTTGAGCCACAGGCGCCGAGCCAGCCTCCCATCCATTTTTTTAAAAAGGCCCTATCTTGAGAGTTTTGAAAGATGGGGGTGTGGCTTAATAAGGATAGGGTTTCTGGGCTCGGCACCTGTGGCTCAACGGGCTAAGGCGCCAGCCACTTACACCTGAGCTGGCGGGTTCGAATCCAGCCTGGGCCTGCCAAACAACAATGACGGCTGCAACCAAAAAATGGCCAGGCGTTGTAGCGGGCGCCTGTAGTCCCAGCTACTTGGGAGGCAGAGGCAGGAGACTTGCTTGAGCCCAGGAATTGGAGATTGCTGTGAGCTGTGATGCCATGGCACTCTCTCCAGGGTAACAGCTTGAGGCTCTGTCTCAAAAAAAAAAAAAAAAAGGATAGGGTTTCTGGTAATCTCCCAACTAGGGTCTATTTTTGTTTTTTGTTTTTTGTTTTTTGAGATAGAATCTCAGGAGGTGCCTGTGGCTCAGTGGGTAGGGCGCCAGCCCCATATACTGAGGGTGGCGGGTTCGAGCCCGGCCCAGCCAAACTGCAACAAAGAAAATAGCCAGGCATTGTAGCGGGCGCCTGTAGTCCCAGCTGCTCTGGAGGCTGAGGCCAGAG
>CAUYRH010164190.1:0-58236 GCA_963574655.1 Perodicticus potto | reverse complement strand
CCCAGTGCACTGTTGGTTTGCATCTGTTTGTAAAATCCCTCTGTTTGGGCCTGTAAGTAAAGTCTCATGGGGACACTGACACAGCTGTTCACTTACGTATTGTCTGCTTTGCTTTCAAACTTTAAAATTTTATTTTATTTTATTTTTTCTTCTTGAGACAGAGCCTTAAGCTGTCACCCTGGATAGAGTGCCCTGGCATCACAGCTCACAGCAACCCCCAATTCCTGGGCTCAAGCGAGTCTCCTGCCTCCGCCTCCCAAGTAGCTGGGACTACAGGCGCCCGCCACAACGCCCAGCCATTTTTTTTGGTTGCAGCCATCACTGTTGTTTGGCGGGCCCAGGCTAGATTCGAACCCGCCAGCTCAGGTGTACGTGGCTGGCGCCTTAGCCCGTTGAGCCACAGGCGCTGAGCCTGTTGTCATATATTATAAGCAGGCTTCTTTTATCATTGCTAATACTCTGAATGAAATATAAGCTAATCTTAATCATTTTTTAATTCATTGTGCAGTCCAACATGTCTATTACCAACATCACAAGGTATAAATGTGTCTAATTATTTTTAATCAAGAATGCTCTCTTTAATTATTCAGTTTATTTTAGCTAACCAGATCATTTTAACTCAGGCTTAGTGAAGGAAACATAATCACCATATAAACCAATATTTCCAAAGAGTGCCCCAGTAAATAATATTCTTTATTACCTAGAAAGTAAATAATAGAACATCAGTGGTTGAGAATTGAAATCTTATTTCAGGAATATTTCCATTCGAGTCTATTTAGAATGTATCCATCTTATTGCTTCCCCCCAATGCCTTACCACCAAAGTCTAAACTGTATTGCATTCCAAAGTATTGTACAGCATTACACCTTATGTTAAATCAGAGAAAGTAAAGAGGAAAAACATTAGAGTTATGCAATTGAGTCCTTCATACTTCTACCCTGTATCTTTCCTGACATCTTAATTCTAACACATGAAACCCACTAGAAATATTCAGAGACAAGTATCTCAGCGTCCTGAGGAACTATGGTATTGTCCCAGGAGGAATACACTATTGCAAGGGAGTGGAAAACAGTGAAGGTTGTAAGAGGGGGCTTGTAAAAAATACGATAAATATTCTTCTTCAGCCCTTGTGATTAGAAAGATGCACCTCTAAGCATGGTAATGCAACTGAAAGGACACGCAGTCATTATTTCCAGACAGATCTGGGATTCTGCGTGTGTGTGGCATGAAGTGGAGCCCAGAAGGCAGTGCAGAGCCCTTGCCAAGCCTTCATGGACATATTTCCTTCATCAGTTTTACAAGAGTGGAAGCAATCTTGATATTCTCGACAATTGTCAGGCATATTTCTGCTATCATTTAAACTTCTGATGCAGTAAATTGCCTCCAAAAACCCCGTCAAAATCCAAATGACATTGGCTTCAGTACAATGAGAAAATGATGGAAACAGAGTGTACTCTCAAATCAAGTTAACACAGACTCATTAATCACTGCCTTGCCAGCAAATGTTCCTGATCTTAACATGCATTTCAAAGCACAGCTCCATACCCTTCTGTATACAGTATTTTCCAAAACTATTCACATCTTTTTAAATGGCAACAAATTTATACATACATTAATACAACAACTGAGACTACATTTTGAAACAAGTATTCAGACCATGTGTACTTCTAGGTGCGAATTCATGAATTCAAAGCCTGTTTCCAAGGCACGAGATACTGGAGGGAGCAGCTGAAGCCAGAAGAGATGGTCCCAGCAACAGTCAAAAGCCATCCATAAGCGAATGCAAAGTCAGTGACAACCCTCTCCAAGTTCCATTTGAGACAAGCAGGCACTGAGGATGACATCAGGGAGGTACAGAGTGTTTTCTGTGCCTCCCCAGATGTCCTGGCAGGAGACAGGCTTTTCCCAATCTCAGGGAAAATGAGCCAGGAAATTTGTCTCAATTGACAGCCCTAGATCACAGCTTCTGAGCAGTGAAGAAAGTGACTGTAGGGACACTGAAACCCTCCCTGCAGTCCTGCTGGGACTGAAGGCCTTCACCGCATCCTAATTACCGAAACACAAGAGTCAGAACAGAAATGGGCTCCAAGGCAAGGTGAGGCCATTACTGTGGCACGAAGTACTGTGCACTTGAACTCAAAAGACCACAGATCTATTTTTGGCTCTGCCACTCATGAGCTGTGTGGCTCTGGACATGTCGTTTAACATGTCTGATCCTCTATTACGTTACAGCCAGGCCCCAAGTCACAAACATCCAACTGATATACAATTCACACTGATGAACAGAGGCTATTACAGGTAATGGGAACGTACCTGTCCCAACTTACATACAAATCCAACTTAAGAACAAACCTGCATAACCTATCTTAGTAGTAACCCAAGGTCCGACTGCCTATATTTAGAAAGAGATCAACAGGTGTCTTATCCACCATATGGCTTTTGTAAGAATGTGTCAAGACAATTCAGACAATTATTTTCACTAAGAACCAAACCCAACACCCTTGCCAAGATTCACACAACTTCAACCCTGCACCAGGGGTGAAGCCACACCAAAAAATTGACTCCAGTGAGAAGAAACAAAGCTCAGAGAAGAATCAGACCCTCCCAGTGGGGACAGCTGAGCCTTAAGTGTGACAGACAGGCAAGCCTTTGCCACCAAACACGGTCACCACTGTGTCCTACATTGATCACAAAGAAGCCTCTCTTCTCAGGGATCCTTACTTGCCTTTAAAAGTGGGGGTTCTTTGAGGCCTGGGAGCCTGTGTTCCTTTCAGTCACAGTCTTACACATATAAAGGTTTCCTTCAGCACCTCATCATAAATGGGGAACACTGCCCTACCCTTCTGAGACCCCAGATCGAACCTGCCCACTTAGCCCATGCAGTCACCTCATCACAAATGGGAACATTGCCCTATGCTTCTGAGACCCCAGCTCGAACCTGCCCACTTAGCCTATGCGGTTCCACCCTATGTGACTAAGTGCCCAGACACACTTCAGCCTCCAACGTGGCTCCCACCTGCTTATCTCCTACCATCAACGTGTAGGCACAACTCAAGGCCACAAACGCAAGTGCAGGTTCTTCACACCCCTATCTGGATAGGCCAGCAGTTTGGGCCCTTCTATTATTGGGATCTCCATTCCTTGAACCAAGGGGTTCAAACCTAAGTTGTCTCTGACAGCTCTAGAACTCAGTGTGGAACAGGCACGGGAGATCATTTTCTCTCCATACTAAGGGAAGACGTTTTTATCTTATGCCTTCTAGTTAAAATACACAGATCCTTTATCACAGTTGTTACTATATATTTCTGAACTTTCTTAAATTTACTTCCTCTGGAGAAAAATAAATTCTTTATTGGACTATGCCATGTGGGGTTATGAATACCTCTCTGCTCATATAACACTAACCTAAATAACAGAAGGAAACAATTTTGGATACGGCTTTGCCTAGCTCACACAGGAATCAGTTACTGCTACAGAAATTTTATGGAAAATTAGGCACTTTTAGGAAATTAGTTATTTCCATATCCATAAATTTCCATGTCAAGAATTTTTAAATGTGCAGAAACAAACAAATAAATATAAAAACCTAACGGTTTGCAAAGGGAAATTTTTTTAAACAAAATTCTTCAGCAAGTGAATTAATTCCAAGATATCTAGATAATTACATCAGCCTGTTTCCTCTCCACGTGTTATTAAAGGACAATCCTGTGAACCTCCTGTTTTGAGGCAATTGGATAGTGTCATCTAACTTTTGTGAAGTGAGAACAATTGTGTTATGAGGGTTCTTTCATCTGTTTTCAAAAATGTAGCCTCTGAGGTCCTGCTTTCAGCTTTCAAGATGGTTAAGTCTGCACAGCATTCTTCCTCTCATAGAAAATCTATCTTCTTCTGAGTGAAAAGAGCAGAATACAGTATCTCCACTGAAAATATGTTTATCTCTATGCACTGTGTCTACCCGGTAAGTGTGTCTCTCACCGAACTCCCCACCTCCTGTTCTGGGAAAGTCCTTCCTGAAGGCCACCATTCAGCATGAGTTTTATTTTCCTGTTTCTTTTCTTTTCTTTTTCCTCTCCTCCCCTCTTCCTTTTATTTTCTTTTTCTTTTTTTTTTCAGAGACAGAGTTTCACTGTCACCCAGGCTAGAGTGCTGTGATATGATCATAGCTCACTGCATCCTCAAGTTCATGGCCTTAAGCAATTCGCCTCCCTATCTCCCAAGTAGCTGGGACTACAGGTGTGTGCTACTATGGCTGACTGATTTATTATTTTTTTGCAGAGACAGGGTCTCACTATGTTGCCCAGGCTAGTCTCGAACTCTTGGTCTCAAGCAATCCTCCCTAAGTGGTGGCTCTAGCATGAGCCATCTCACCTGGCGTCAGCATGGGTTTCTAACTCTGCTATAGTGACATCTTGTTGTGGAAATCCTAGTCCCTCATGGTGAATCCACGCAGCAGTCCCTGAGGGCCACTGCCAACCTCTGTCACAGGAAGATTAAGATAACACAATCAGAGCTGCAAACATTGCCTTAACTAATTATCGGAGATTGTTACTATTATCAGGGCTGCAGAAGGACTCTGCCCGGTCAGCAAGCTGGCTCCCGACATCATATAGATGAGGTCAGAGCCTTCTAGCCCTAAAGCCCCAAGAGATAAGTGCCATGAGCAGAGCTTGTCTCTTAGCCATTGTCAATACAACAGGTAATTTTAAACATAAAGCCTCTCTGTTTATTAGGCCAACTATTCCTCATCTGTACAATGACCTTGGTGAAATATGCAGCATCTTAAAACTTGATTAATCACTGAGAAGAATGCCTAAAACTAATGAGTACTTTAGTACTGTTAACAAACTAATTACCTAGACAAAATTAGTCATTTACACGCCCTCCCAGGAGCTTTAGAAGTGGGACCTTCCATTGTTCCCACACTGCAGACTAGCTATCTTCCCAATTGTGGGTAATTTTAAGAGTTTCTCTTTTCTCCTTATGTAATACTGAAGTAATGTACCCTATAGGGAAAATTAAGTGCCATACTACCTCAGTGTTTGAGGCTAGGTTTTGGTGTTTGCATCATTCTCCTAAGCCCTGCAATGTGACAGAAACTTCAAAGAATCACATATTAACCAGGAAACTCCATCAGCTGCATTGAAGTTGATACACCAATCGCTCATAGTACATTCAAATAGTCTGATCATCCAAAAGTGTCTCCATAGAAACCAAAGATACAGGGGAATCTGCGCTCAGTACAGGATCTGCTTTAACAAAAAGATGACACTTGACTTCTATGTACAAATGACTTAATAAAAAAAAAAAAAAGATGACACTTGGAGCCAAGATTTTGCTCTAACTTCGATTTACACTTCATCTACACTGATACCATTAGATTTTATCTCTTTGGAATTTCAGTCTTGAAGGGTACAAAACGCTCTGCACACGGAGAGAAAATGGAAAGAAAAAAAGATTTGAGAGAAAAAAATTGCATATGTAGTTTTAGAAATACCAAAGCAGATTCCATGCTAAGCCCTGCCAAAAAGAGAACAATTACTGTTGCCCATCAGCACGCAGCCTTGAAATTGTATTCTCTCCCCCAAGCAGAGGCAGTCATCAGATTACCAAAATGAGGTTATCCCGCCTTAACTCAAACAGTTCTTATATGGAATAAGCACAATGCAATCAACAGACAAGCAGCTATTTCCCTCCCACACGAATTGTAATCTTTTGTGAAATATATTTTTAATGAAGAATGCATAACCCTCCCACATGTTTGGTTCTGCCTTCACATCCTCCACATAAAAAGCATACATAACATTTTAAAGAAAGGAAGAAGAATTGTATAACTTCTAATAACAACTCCTACAATGTAGGGCAAAGAATGGTGGCATCTGAGCTAACCCCTACATACATCTTTCTCACATAATGTCACTCTTAGGAAAGGAAGGCACAGCACCAATGGCTGCTCCTTGGGGGAAGTACAATGAAATCCCCATAAACAATGGATCTCACCAACATTTTAATAATTTCTTCCTAATTAGATGCATTATGAAGGCTTAATTCATTCTACTACAAATAACTCACATCCCATACAGCTCTAAATTTAATCTTTCACAATTTTCAGATTATAAATTGCTTGTCATGAGTCATCCTGCTTGTTCAAGAAGCAAGTTTTCAAAAGGAAAGTTATTTTGTTAGGTGAGGTATATAATGACAGTCATTTTTCTTTCTTCTACAATCATCTGAATTTTAAACATCTAAAACTGAAAAATATGACTCGACAGATAACAGATTTTTACCATTAAGATAGCTAATTTAAAATGAGGCTATGAAAATAATTGTGAATATTCATGCCCACTTAATGGGACTGTATGAGGCAAAAGAGAAATCAAAGAATCTCTTTCCCACTGGGCTCTTTTCACCCCACACATCTGGTTGAGAATTCTAGCCTCTATGATGCATCTCACAATTTGGTTCCTAGGAGGCAAACCATTAAGAAATTAGTTACAGTGGTAAGTAACCTTGGTAATCTTTTACATTAAGGAACTATGCCTTGGTTCTGAGAAGAAAAAGAAAAAAAAAGAACAAAACTAATTTTTTTGTAAAGAAAACAGTCCTAAAAGATCAGAAAACCAGTTTTGCCTAAATGTGTGAATGGTGTAATTGAGTTACATTAAAAGGAGTGTTTTAATTTTGCGTGTGATTTAAAAAACAAAATAATAGTTGAAAAGATAGCCATTTACCTTTTCAATAATAGCCTGAAAAGATAAAAACATAGAGCGAACGAGAGTCCTCTGGGACACACGTGGGCTCCTCCTCTCCCGCCCTCCATGTGTACAGAAGTGTATTTCCCTCAACTCAGCAAGCGGTCAAGAGTTACTCTGCAAAGAAGGTAGAGTCAGAGTAAGACAGACAGAATAGAAGGAAAAGGAGGCCCTGGGAAAACACACCAGGAAAAAAGTTTGGAAGACAGACGCCTTTATCCAAAATGAAATGTAGCTGTTAAAATGCTGGGGACTAAATCTCACACAGTTCAGGGACCAATTCATAATATAAGGAAGAGCCAGGGAAAAGGAAGAAGATGACAAGACATTCTGGTGCGTTCAGTTAGCGTCGGTCCACGCACATACACAAACGCCCGGCTCTGCTTCCCACAGCTTGTTGACACGAGGTGCAGGTTAACTCGAAAACATTACCTCCAGATACAGACTGGACCCCATCTAGATTAAAACAGTCCTGAATTCCCACATATCACTAAGAATGCTGGCACACCTTTAAATTCAAAACCTCTCCTCCTAATTGTAATAGTCCAGTCGCTCTTGGGTCAATCTAACTGATTTGGAAAACAAAATCTTAACTAATCACAGAGAGGCCAACGCCACCCTCTGCCATCCCCACGGAGTTACTCCCTGCTGCCCACGGCCAGGTTCTGACTGTCCACTTTCTCAGGTCCAGGAAATGCACCTCTCCCCACACACAGCCTCGGAGGAGGAGGGCTAAAGGAACAAGCTGAGCCAGAAATACCGCCGTTCACAAAAGGAATTCCCCCCCTTCCCCTCCTTCTCCCTCCCCTTTCCTCGCTTGTCCCTCCCCCATCACCGCTGGTGAATTAATATCACTCTGCTACCTGCCTCGATCAACACCGTGAGCCCCTGTCTTCAAGCATTCAGAGAATTTAACAGCCTGGAAATTCCTGTTGTCCATGCGCTGAGGTCACAGATAAAGCTAAATAACAGCCGTGGTTCCCATCAATCATAAGTCACTCACTGATAGAATGTATGGTAGGAGACCTGATGTAAGCGAGTCACCAGAGAAAATACCCACTGATGACGCATATCCAGGCATAAAAATAGTTACAGGGCCCTCAAAGGGATTATTCAACAGCCTACATTTAGACTTTCTTACAAGAGACCTGAAGTCAACGTGCTGCAGCTAAGTGGCTGAAGAGAGTTGAAGTTCAACAGACATAACCGCAAAAGGCTGGTTTAAATAAGCTCCAGCAGTAACGAGCTGTTTAGTGAATTTTAACACAACTTTATAAGCATTAAACATTCATTTTCTCCTTCGTATAATTTCTCTTTTTTAACTTGTGGGCCCCCAAGCAGTGAGACTTAGTACAAGAAAATACTACCTTACTGGATCACAGAGAAATGTTGGAAAAATAACACAAAATTGCAGTTCTGCATCTGTATCTTTTGAAAACATGCTTTTAAGGAGAATAAAGCTTAATGGTAAGTTTCACCAAAGAAACTGACATTGTGCCCACTGTATTTGCAGTTTTGTCTTTCCTGGATTGTTTTAATCATTTATAGAAATAATTATCACGTGTGTAGAGACACCCACTGCATACTGCACCTTATACAGCATACGCAATATTACTGCTCAGCAAACAAGCCAATCAATCAAGTGTTAAGTGCAAATAATTTAATTGAGCAAATGACAAGTAAGATATTAACTAAAACCAAACTCCTGTGTTGTTGTTTTTTTTCCTAAGAGGAAGAAAATAACTTTTTTACATGTGTAACAATTTTAATAGTTTTCAAATCATCTGTTCGCTTTTCCCTCCCACTCAAACATAGGCACTGACAGCTACCCTACCAAGGAGGTCTTTCACCAAACTTTCATATCAGAAAATTCTGGCTTTTTGCACATTTTTATATTTGACTGTCTAAAACTGGCTCCCTTCCCTGTTTGCTTTAAGCAAATGTGCGGACACAGTGGGCAATGAAAGCAACTGGCTGTGACAAAACCCCAAATCCTGCCTCAGAACTTGAACACTTCCTACTTGAAATGACCTATTTGTTAGTCTTAATTACCAAATCTTTCCTAATCGTGGACAGACTGTCATTGTTACCCAGTTAATTATTAGCCACAGAATATTTCTTTGTGACAGAATTTACCTCAGTGCTTAATGTGATTGACTATCCTGCCTTCAAAACTGGCAAAAACCTATTAGCAACACTGCTGTAACTTAAGGCAAACACATTCAGGGCTTGAATCTAAAGGGTGGTTCTCCAGCAACAGTTAACACGGCGACATTTTTTTCTTCCTGTACTGATGGGTTTGACATCACTTTCCTCAAGGAAGATAACACTGCTAAAAATACAGGTGAAAATTATTTTTAGTACTGAGACTTCACAAAGCATTCACGTTTCTCTCCTGTGCATCTGTGTCAACAGCATGTGGCCCAGTTTAAAGAATCAAAATGGAAATGTTCACGAGTGCCACCTAGTTGACCATTCCTAAAGCAATTTTGAACAAACATACATGCACCTCCTTTAGTCTTCCTTTAGACTGCAAAGTTTCCAGTCATTGGACCATTCAGCCATTATTAATTCCTGATACACAATGTGAAATAACAAAATAAAGCTAGAGCCTGTATTTCGTTTCGTAAGGTTTCATTATTCATTTTTTTGTAAGTGAATAATAAAGAACAATTTGAGAAACAGAAAAAAAATTTAAAAGATATGGTTATGAGACATATTCCTATTTGCGAAAGAAGAAAGAATGTATCCAACCTGTAACTCAGAAGCCAAAACCGCTTCACTAATTTTACAGAAGGATAACTCAAAATCGGCCAAGGCGCCCAGAAGTCATCAGGTTTCACCCGGCTTCATACATCTGACAGCCTTCAGGCATGGTGGTCTGCAGTGGTTCATTCTGAATTAAGGATCCTCAGATCCTTCATGAAAACAAGGCCAATCGTGAAAGCTGGGCATTATTTCAAATTGCACAGACACATTACTGATCCATCCAGAGATCACAGATTGAGATGCAGACAAGCTCTTTCCATCAGCACTCCTGGCTTTAGAAATTCCACGCCTGTAGCATTTACTATCAGCAGGACACTGTTTTTGCTGTGTAGTGGAACTTCCTTACCCTAGATGAGAAACTCTGCTCTCCTCATAAATCTGTGAGATCATTTCCTGCATTGTCTGCGCAGTGAAGAGGTTAAACAAACCACTGCTTAAAATTTAAAAATGTCAATTTTAAAGAACACTCACCTTTACCTTTTTGAAATATCAAACAATATAATCACCTAGTTACTAAATTTAAGACCATATAATATAATTATCTGGATAACTAGAATGGGGGGGCATATACCCAATAGAGCAAAAAAACATGGGGGGGAATCTACATTTTTAATTCTTTGCTTTCTAGAAGCCTTAAATTTACCTCCTATGTCACAAATAAAATACCGTGATAATCAATCTCTTTACATATGACAATAATATTCAAAAAAAAGGGAAAATATATCCTACTTCACTATCCTGTGCCCACCCAGATAAATAGCATTTAGACTATAAACTTAGTTTTCTTTTACTTGCAGCATTTTGATGGAACTCTGTTCTAATTTTTTTTTAATTATAAACTTAAAACGTCTCGTTGTTTAATAGTAGCCTTTTTCGTTTTATATATAAGATTGTTTCTGGGCTTGCGATCATTATCTTCATCCTTTTCCATCCTGGCCCACACCTACAAGAGCAAACACACCACCACCACCACCACCTTTTCCTCCTTCCTAATCTCCTTTGATGAGGCCAAACATTCACTGAGCTCCCAACATGAATCCATGAGAATCATCCTGATTGTCTCCTTAACCCCAGGCTCCCATATCTAATCACCAAGGTGTGGCAGTTTTACCTCTTTCTCTTCTGCCTTCTAACTCCACCGCCATAAACTTAGCCTAAAACTTAGTAGCTATCCTAAGTTATTGTATTTCGTCTAAAACTATGCCCTACATGACCCAAAATGAGTTTTATGAAACATAAATCCAACTGTGGTGCTCACTCCATTAAAAACCCTCCAGTGGCTCCTGGTTGTATCATGGAAAGCGCTGGAGACCATCCTACACTGTCATAATTATTCGGTTGTATGGACTTTCTATTTGATTTTGAGTTCCCTGAAATCAGAGGCCGTGTAGCATCCTTCCTGCACCTCCAGCTCCTAGCAGAGTGTCTGCCTGGTGTCATGGCTGGACTGACGTGGACTGGCTGAGAGAACGCTGCATTGACATTTAAACTCCTGACCATATCAGGAGTTTAAAAAGAAAGCATGGAATAGCCAAAGAGTATTCTCTTTGAAATCAAAGAAAACTGGGTCCAAACAGAGCCCTATCATATCTTAAGCAATTATGTAACCTTTCTGAACCTGAGGTTCCCAACACAAGACATTAGGATAAAATCGAGTAACACACAGCATTGTGTGCCTACTCTAACAGCCGGCACCTATGGAGAAGGTGCTGAATAAGCAGCAGCTATTATTATTTCTTAGGTGAAAATATACAACAGAATAACTTTGATTTCTGATGTGCAATTATATGTACACATATCAGACATCAAAATGACATAGCAGTGCTATCCACTAGAGATATATCTATGTTTCTGTGCTGTCCAAAACAGTAACCACTGGCCATATGTGGCTCTTGAAATGTGTCTAAGTAAGGAATTCAGTTTTAAATTTTAATTAATTTAAAATTTAAACAGCCCCATGAGACTGGGGGACTTTCTTACTGGACCTATTTAACCCCAACATCCGTGGAATCCCCTTCCAGTGCCTATCGTTTCCCCCTTCCCCAAACTAGGCTTGTTCACAAGAATTCAATTGCCAGTGTTCATTAGCACTGAGTCTTCGTTTTTGTTCATTCAACACTGCCCATTCTGTTACAGAAATCAGACCTAAGTGCCTGTAGTTTTTGCTTTCTATGAAAATTCACTGTAGCACGAGCAGAAGGAGCGCTGTGTCAGTAAAACCACCAGTGCTACGCAGAGATTTAGCTCTGGAAGTCTGAGAACAGAATGCAGCAGAGTTCCGCAGACCATCTTCCTCCAGCAAGCTCCTCTTGACAGGAAAGACAGGCTCTTGCACCCAGGTTCGGGGATAGGGACACAATTAATTTAAAGCTCTTTTAAGTGGCCTGATCAAGAACTTTCCCACCATGAAGAAGGGGCAAATCCAGAAGAAGTCATAGCTGAGAATACCTGGGTAACGTAGGGAATTGTGTGCACAAATCTACACGTATCCCCCTGCTGGCACAGATAAGGCTCTTCCTACATCTCTGCGGAAGAGAAATAAGCAACCTGACCGCCTGATGAGTCTTTGGAGTCTGGCAGTAACCTGAGCGGCTCTAGGTTATTTTTGCTGATGGCTAGTGGTTCTTAAAGGGACTGTGTTCTAAGTACACTGGATGGGAATCAGTGACTAGACAGATGTGATAGACCTAACTTCATTAATGAAGTTCACAAAAGCACATAATAGATGAATGAGAAGATACAGAAGCAAATATTTTAATGTCCTTTCAAAGAGTTCAAACACATATAATGTGATACAACATCACTGGCTAATTCAAGGGAATGCTGAATAACACAGTATCCTATTGGTTTAAAGTGTAGAAAGACAGCAGGCATTCCGCAAGGCTCTGCCCTCAGTGGAAGCTGCCTGCTACCTAATGGAGCGCCTCAGCTATTACTCCACTTAAATGCTCACCACAACCCTTAGCAGGATAATTATTCTATTGTACAGAAAGGAAAGTGGGGCTCAGCGAGCCTTCGTGAGATACTCAAAAGTTCTATGACGAGTAAGTGCAGGCCCCTTCCAAACCCATCTACAGGTATGTTGAAAATTCCAAAATTCTCACCCCATTCAAAAAACAATTCCCATGAAACAACTAATCTTTTCCTTCTCTGTCCCACATCCCTACATTGCCCAGGAAGGAAAGGGGATGATACAGGAAAAAGAGAAGCAGGATTTGGGGTCACAAACACTCAGGTTTATAAAGCTGCTTCTCCACAAACAGCAGGTCGACCTTGGGCAAGTTAGTTACACTCCCTGAGCCTCAGTGCAAAGACCAGTAGTATCTACACTGTTGGGTTGCTGCAGAGAGTTTATGAAGTCATCACACATGTAATAGATTTGGAAAGGTGCCCAGTACAAAGAAACCTATCACTAAAGCACTTGCTCTTATCAGTTATATTGGTATTCCTAATTCAGCAAGTGCGCAGTTCAACTCGCCTTGAAATTTGACAACGTATAATCATGAGAAAAATCCGGTGACAGCTAGCTGTTGGGCAGGTACTATACAGATATCATGTCCAGTGCTCACAATTTTGCCAAGCAAGCAATTTGATGAGACTCACTGGGGTGTGGTAACTTGTCTTAATTCCAGCTAGATGACAGGGCAGGGACTTTAACTCAGCTCTGACTTCAAAGCCTATACTCCTTCCTCTCAAATAAGAAATAGCCAAAGGAACAGCATGAGAGCCACAGGAACAGCATGAGAGCCTAGGGAACAGCCCTCAGGTCCAGTTACCTTCCGTGATTTGTTAACTATGCCCTACAGTCAGCCACATAACCTCTGTACCCTATCTCACCAGGCAGTTATGAGTTTGGGGTTTTTTGTTGTTGTTTGTTTGTTTGTGTGTGTGTGTGTGTTTTGTTTTGGCCTAATCTCTATAGCAAGCTATCCATCTGTTATTGGTCTACAGATAATGCAACCAAAAGTAATAACAGTCTCTGTAGCCATATTTAAACTACATTCTAGATGTTCATTTCTGGGAGACAGATCTCCAAAAACCCACAAATCCTATTTTATGTAAATCACAGTAAAACCACACAAATGCCTAACTTCTTACAGTTCATAAAGTGTTTTCACAAACATTAGCTCATTTAATCATCCTAACAACCCAGAAAGGTGTCATGTGCCCATTTCTCTGAGACACAGGTTAATCAATTCCCTGTAGTCGCATAAGCAGTAAATAGTAAGAGCTGCCATTTGAATACCCATGTTTTCTTATATACCTATGTTCCATCCATTTTATTATATCCAGCTCAGGAAAAATATCAGAATCTTCGTGTGATCTGCGATGCTCAGTAATATATCTAGGCATGACATGTTATTAGCAACTCCGTCTACCTTTTATGTCCTGCATTTGACTTATATTGCAAAATATAGTTTCAATTAGCTTCTATACTATCTCCCAACATAGCATAATACCTGCCCAAAAAACAAGTCAGTAAGACAACTTACCCAAGCTTGAGTATTCAACAGTTAGGCGCCACATCTTACTCATTGTTTTATATCCTGGGGTAACTTATTACCCTCTGGAGTAGGTATTCAGTGATGTGAACTGAGAGAACTATATTGACTATGATGACCTGACTCAAGAGAACCATGACTTATATATAAAATCATATATACAAGGTCTGACAATTAAGTTCATGAACTTGCCACCATGTGCTTATGTGGGCAGCATTATACACACAGCCTGGTGAAGTCTCATAACCTTGGTATATCTCAATATCTTGCAGCTGTGTTCATATTAAGGTGTGGCAGTGTCTTACAGAGCGGAGTTCATGACTGTTGTTGAGTGTTTTTGTGTGCCATCCCAAGAATGATGTAGCCTGAATTAGAGAAACGAACAAACATTAAATTTCTTGTGAAACTTGGCAAGCATGGAAGTGAAACAAGGAAAGTATTAGTCCATGTGCCAAGAAGAAAATGGCAGTGTACAGATGGGTTAAATATTTTTCTGAGGGGAGAGAAAGCGTCATGATGAAGAGAAGTCAGGATGGCCAGTAATGAGTAGAACTGGCAAAAACATTGCAAAAATGGGTTAAATTGTGCATTAAAATCATCAGCTGACCATGAGAAGCACGCAGACGTTGATAGAGAAACATTTAGGAAAATCTTAACTGAAAATCATGGCGTGAGAAAAGTGTGTGCAAAAATGGTCCCGAAGGAGCTCACCAATGAACAAAAGCAAAGTAGAGTCGAAGTTTGCCAAGACCTTTCGGAATGCAAGACTTTGTGGCTGTGTTATCACTGGTGATGAAACACGGGTGTACCAATACAACCCTAAAACAAAATGTCAAAGTGTACAATGGAAGTCAGACAATTCTCCATGACCAAAAATGTTCTGTCAGTCAAAATCAAGAGTCAAAATGATGTTGCTAACCTTTTTTGATATCAAAGGGATTGTACACTATGAATTTCTACCAGCTGAACAGTTAACCAAATTCATTATTTGAAAGTGCAGAAAAGGCTGCATGAAAACGTTAGATGAAAACAACCTGAACTTTTTTTCATCAACAATTCATGGCTCTTGCGGGCATCACAACAGTGTACCAGCTCACACAGGACTGTCTATGAGGGAGTTTTTAGCCAGCCAACAAACAACTGTACTGGAACACCCTCCCTACTCACCTGATCTGGCTCCCAATGACTTTTTTCTTTATCCAAAAATAAAGGAAATATTGAAAGGAAGACATTTTGGTGACATTCAGGACATCAAGGGTAATATGACAACAGTTCTCATGACCATTCCAGAAAACAAGTTCCAAATTGGTTCGAAGGGTAGACTAGTCACTGGCATAGCTTCCCAACAGGAATACTTTGAAAGTGACCGTGTAGTGATATTCAGCAATGAGGTATGTAGCACTTTCTCTAGGATGAGCTCTTGAACTTAACTGTCAGATCATATATGTTCCTATTTTAAACAATTAATTGTTTCGTATTTTAGTACTTTGAACACAATGGAACTTGACAATGGAAGTTACAAGTTTCAAGATAACATTCACTGAACATGACATTTGCCTTGCACTGTTTCAAGAACTTTATATTTACTAATTTATTCCTGGTACCAATTCTATGGGTAGGCACTAATATTATGTTTATTTTACAAAGAAGGAAGCTAATTCAAGTTTAGCTGCCCGAAAGTATACAGCAAGTCAGTGGCAAAGCAGTAATTTGAACCCAGGGACTCTGACATCCAGAGTGTGTGTTCAAAACATTCTACACACTGTCCCTACAGACTGCGTAAGAGTTACTGTTCTCAGACTTCATTTAATCTTCACAACAACCCTATGAGCAGGACAAAATCATCGTGGGTGATTAAAAGTTGCTTTGATAATTCACTGGCAAGATTTGAAACTTAAGAGAAAAGTAAAATAATCCATTTTGTTTTTAATAGCCCTGCTCCGTGAACAAAATGCTAATGAACAGCATGCCCATCACAGTTTTTATGATTTAAAAGATTGATTTAAAAAAACTTATGGCTACAAGTTAATTAATGTTAATACTCGAAGTATGAATTCATAACCAGTTTACCTCTTCAGGGAGAATTTTTTTTCCTACGCAATCTTGCACACGTCACTTTGTTTTCTAATTGTAATCTTAAAATTGCTATGATTCTATCTAGCATCCACTAAAATTTATTTTTAAATAAAGAAATCTCTGGAAAGATCAACAAGTTTCCCAAACTAGAAGCTTACCTGCAGGTTTCTCAAAGTCAAAGCTATGGACAAGCCACACCATTACCTCTAGGGTTCAGCCTCCAAATCTACAATTTTTCAGCAAGTTTTCCAGGTAAATTCCCTACATCCTGGCACAAATCTTAAGATTTTCAACCTGGCAATTCCTGTAAGTGGTTCTATGTTAGTCTTTTTTTTTTTTTTCCTCGCAGTTTTTGGCCAGCGCTGGGTTTGAACCCGCCACCTCCAGTACATGGGCCCGACACCCTACTCCTGCTGTCCTGGAAGCCTTTTTTCATTTAAAAATGTATATATGCTATTTTTATGAAAACATAAACATCATTCTCTAGACTTCAGCTGAGAGTGTCACCCAATATGGGGCATTTTATGCACCAAATTTAAACCACAGATTTTAACATACTCTGTTATTTATTTCAATGTACAGCAACGAGGAGGCACAGCTAGAGAACAGTATGTCAAATGAAGCCTCCAGAAATAAACGTTTTAACAAATGTGCCCAGCGTGTTCCAGCTGAGGTCACTGAAGCAACAGGTTTGTATGTCCAGTGTTTTACATTACTGTAAAACCTGACAATTTGGGTCCCTCCATTAACCTGTGTCAAAAATCACTTTATTGAATCACCTAATGGCTAATGTGATCATCAGAAGTCTCCAATAAAAAGTATTTTTCTACTAGTAATGTAGGAGATAAGATGAAACTTAAAACATGACCGACCTTCTTTGAGAGCCTATTTGCTTAAACATTTGATTATTGTCCATAAAACCTGACAGAGACTCACATTACCATATTTGGGTCAATAAGACAGGCTACTGTATGTAGTCAATCCTGTCACTTCAACTAACTTGTTACCATCACATTCTTGCTTGTTGTCCAACCTCAAGGTGACACTCAGTTCCTCAACCCCTACCCTCCAAGGTTCGCCATCTTTCCCCCCCCCTCCCCATCTGTCCCCCTTCTCCTCCTGGCTTCTTTCATTATCCTGGCTAGACCCAGTGCGGGCATCCCAACTAACTTGTCCCCTTGTCCTTCATCCTCATAAAGCACTCACCTTTGGATCCTCACTCTTTCTGTTCCTATGTCACCTAGTCAGAGAGGTTGGGGAAAATTGCCAGCTCTCAGTTACCAGCTGCTCCTGTGGAGTCCTCTGAACATCGTCCTCACCCTTTCACGATGCTCTGTTCAGCACACTCTCCCATTTCCTCCACAGAAGCTTCCAACAAGTGTCCCCCATTTTTGTCAATATTACCCAGTTTTTCCAGACAAATTAATTTGCCTTCTGTTTCACATAAAAGAAAAAGTGGAATAATGAGTTGTTCAAGGGACTTTTTCCTCAATGACAGTTTCTAGCCATAAGCTGAGTAGCATTCCTCCTTCGGCCCAAATCGGACCTTTCTACAGCTCAGTGCACTTTGGCCACTCCAGATTCTGCCCAATCAATTGCCATCTTTCCTTTACATCGTCTACCTGGCCCTCTCCGATGGCTCTATCTTGTCACACAAATAGGTTCACATCAATACAAAAACGCTCTCCTGGTCCTAACTATCATCTATGCCTCCTATTCACTGCCCAGCTTTCTGAAGAGTGGTCAAGATAATCAAGTTCATTCAGCGTAAAGCATGGCTAGTTTATCCCCTTCTCTACTCTGGTGGGAATAATCCCCAGTGGGCTCAAAGTCATAATTCTGATTGTTTATTTAATGTTGAGGCTGCAAAAAGACAGAAAACTCAATAAAAAGGGTACAAAATACTTCAACAGGCAGTTTATAAAAGGGAGTATTCAATGGCCAAAAAACACAGGGAAAAGGGATTTAGCTTCACTAACTGTCAGAGAAAAGAACATTAGAACTACAAGGCTTCTATCACTAAATAACTACCAGAATGGGCAAAAGGAGAAAGCTGAAAATACCATGGCACAGTGGGGGCTGCTAGCACCCTCACTCATCGCTACAAGGAAGACAATTAGCACATCCCCTTTGTAAAGGCAGCAGCAATCACGACCAATGCTGACGATAACAACCTCATGACCCAGCAGCTCCACCCCAATGGCTATACTCGGCAGACGTGTACTACAATATTCACAGAAGCACTGTGTGTAAGAGCCAAAAACCCCAAAATAACCCAGATCCGTCGATGGTGGAATAAACAGATAATAGCATAGTCAGACAAGGGAATTCAGTATAGCAATGGGAATGAATGATTGTTACCAGCAACGTGAACAAATCTCACTAACACTCCACTCAGTGAAATAAGCCAGACACACACACACACACACACAAAAAAGAGCACATGATTCCTTATACACAAAGTACAAAAACAGGCAAAACTGATGTATGTGGTTTTCAAAGTTAGGACAGTAGCTACCCTTGGGTTTTACCATGACTGGAAAAAGGCAAGAGAAGTGCTCTTGGAATGCTGATAATGTTCTGGTTTTTGACCTGCCAGTCTGTGAAAGTTCATCAAACTGTCTACATCCTGTTCTCTATACATATAATACACCATAAAAAAACAATCTGGACAGATTGATTTGTCCCTCAGCCAATTGTTATTCAAAACACTCTTAACTTCCTTTTCTATTTCACAATACTCTAAAATCCTGAGACAAGGACCTAGGCATTTTTTACCTTAGCTCCCCTGGTTCCTGCACAGAGCTTGGCACACACCTGCTCTCAACAAGTGATTCCAGACAAATGAATGAGCATGCCACCTCAGCCCCACTGATAAATTCTTTTATGCTCTTGACTCTGCACTCTGCATGTTCAGCCTCTCCCCTGGGCTCCAGTTCCTGCTATCTGCCTACAGACACTGCAGCGATAATAATCTGCCCTTTATTTGAGAACTGGCTTTGAGTCAGAGGTTTGCATAGCTTATCTCTTTTACCCATCACAAGCAGCCTGCAAGTTAGTAATTATTACTCCCACTTTACAGGTCAGGAAACAAAGCATCCCAGAGGTTAAGTAACTTACCTAAGAACACACAGGTCATAAGTTGGAAGAGTAAAATCGAAACTCAGGTCTTTCTTACCCTAAAGCCAGGGATCTTTCCACAGACCACACACGACCACAGATACAACAAATCTAAACTGTAGGCCACTGCCTTTCTCAGAGGCCTGCTCATCCTCCTTAGCCCAGGCAATGTCATCACTACTCACCCCGTCACCCGGCTGCAGTCCTGGGAAATGCATTCTCTCTGCCTCGCCCTTCACGTGGACTCAGTCACTAAGTCACTTTCCCAGGCTTGACGATCCATCCTGTGCTCACTATTTGAATGTCACTGGATAAGCCCAGGCCTTTTTTTTCTTTTGAAGATTACTGTAGTTCTCTGCACACCATGTCTCCCAAATCTAGGCTTGGTTTCTTCTCAATCATTCTCATGATGCTGCCTAAGAGATCTCTGTGAAACACGAATGTGCAAATGTCCCTCCTTGTTGCCTACAGGACAGAGTTCAAACTTAGTAGTGTGCCACACCACCCTCCTGGACCGAGTGGCTGCAAAGCGCTCCAGGTTCTTCCTTGTGACTCTCTACTCCTCCTCCTACCCTGTAATCCAGCCACATGAAGATTCATCGCTCACAAACGTGCCTGGCTCTATCTCACTCTCTGGGCCCTTGTATGCCAAGGCTCTGTCCTCCTGGAATGCCCATCCGTTTGCTGCCCACCAGGCAAACTCCCAAAGACCCAGCTCAAGTACTCCTGTGTCAAGACCCTCAAGCAAAGCTTTTCCATCAACATCACTTTCAGGGCACAGGTAAGCTTGGAATATCCTTATCTTATAACGTCTTTCAAAATATGTTGCAATTTTTTACAGTCTGCAGTCTTCACTTCCAGACCATTAGCTCCCCAGGGACAGACACAGGCCTGTTCTTTATTGTATGCTCAGACCAGCACATAAGAGTAAGTCAAAAATACCTGAACAAGTGAATTAACAAATGAAACCAACTGCATGTGTACACAGAATCTTAATTGCAAATGATTTATTTTTAAAAGTAAATCCAAAGAGATATGTTCCAACCAGTAACAATAGGGCAAGAATAGGTCATTTGTCTTTGTAAACTATATAAAGTGCAGCTCAAAGTGTTAACTGTTGTATATCCTCAGGAACATAATATCATCTCTCACCCAGGCCTCTCATCAAGTATCCTCTCTCACCACCACTAGAGCCATCTATGATGCTGGGTAGGAATTAAGTTCAGGAATGAAAGGAAAAGCATAAAGATCTGCATCGAATAGTATATTTCTTGGATCCCTAATCCCTGATTCTAGTAGAGATAACCACTGATACTCAACCTTAGGTTTTACGTGGAACAAAAATGGTCTAAGACTTACTTATTCGAGATTATTCTCAGAGCTAACTGAGATAGAGTAGAAGGTTCCATTTATCTCCTGGATCAGCTAAATTGGAAAACAGACAAAGTAAACATCTTTCAGATAGGGCTCTCATTTCTAAGAGCTGGGACAAATCCATGGACATGTAGATACCCAAGGAGTGGTACTGCATCTACCAAACGGAGAAACTAAAGAAAAGACCGGTGGGATTGTTGGGATTGAGTACAGCTGCAAACACAGCAAGAGAAGAAACTTGAGGTCCGAGAGGTGAGCGCGAGGCTGGGAAAGTGTGGGCAGGAATACCTAAATCACCACTCACTCCACACCACCCAGGTCACATCAGGTCACTCACCTGGAGAAAGCCCTCCCCCAACAGAGGAGAAAGTGGACTAGAGCTCTCACCCGTCAACTACATGAAGTCTCCACATTAACGGCCCTCCCTGGAATATGACCATGGAAAGCAGCAGCCAAATGCCCCCCAGGGACACGTGGAAAGGGAGTAACCACGTTGACATTCCAAGAAGAAAGAGGGGAGCAGCAGCATTCTTCATTTGCCTTTTCTGGCTTCCTCTCCAAAGAGAAAAAAGAGGTGGGTAACAGCGGCTAGATCATGAAAAAGGTCCAAAACGCAGCCGACGTGAACTTCTATCAGGCCTCTCGCACAAAAGGCCATATTACAATACACACATGAAACTGTGTGGGCAAGTGTTGGAGGCGCGGTTTTTTTTCCTCCCCAAACTCACTCCCAAGCTTGTGCTCTGAATGCACTTGCGTGTACACACCCTCTGACAGAATAGGTCCCCCTGTTGCCATGGAGCCGAAACCCCGCAGTTTGGATGCAGGGATCACACTGCTTTTATATTTCTAATAGCAGAAGTAGGAATCATGCATAATATTAACTCTGCTTATATTTCAGACTCTCAGTAGCTTGTCTTCCTGTGCTACATAAACTCCTTTTGTTTTTTAACTTACTCCTTGTAAGACGACCACAGTTGAGAGCTGTTGACAAACTGCTTCTTGTCATTATAAAAGTCATATGCTGAAACTTGAGGGCAGGCATGATCTATAACAGCAGTTCTCAACCTGTGGGTCGCGACCCCTGTGGGGGTCGAACGACCCTTTCACAGGGGTCGCCTAAGACCATCCTGCATATCAGATATTTACATTACGATTCATAACAGTAGCAAAATTACAGTTAGGAAGTAGCAACGAAAATAATTTTATGGTTGGGTCACCACAACAGGAGGAACTGTGTTAAAGGGTCGTCTAGTGGCATTAGGAAGGTTGAGAACCACTGATCTATAAGTTCTTCTCGCCATATGGTTTTATGTGAGTCACCACAACAGGAGGAACTGTATTAAAGGGTCGTGTCGTGGCATTAGGAAGGTTGAGAACCACTGATCTGTAAGTTCTTCTCGCCCCCTGCCATTTCTCAAGAGTCTGGAAACGACATGTAGGGGAGTTTATGACAAATGCAAAATACAAATCAACCCATATTTAGTAAATAGGCTATAAAAAATGTAAGACATCCATAACCAGTTGCTAGCTTCTCTGATATGATAAATCTAATCAGTATTTATACATTGATTATTACTTTTCAAATAGTCTTTGAGAATCAAAATCATATATAGAATACTTTTGCAAACATCAATCAACTTGTTCAAGTTCCCCTTGGGTCTCATTTCAAAGCTCAGCTATCCTATTACCTTATTGTTTAGAAATCAATAAAGGAATCTTAAAAAAAGAAATCCAAAGTGATTTCCTAGAATGACCCCAATGTCTATGCTGATCCTCATTTTTGGATTTTGCATCTCCTAAGAAATCAGTGATTTGACTTCTGGGAAATCAAGTTCAAAGGAGTTAGATAAAACAATTTTGATTTCCTACCTGGAAATCTTTTGGTCCTAGTCACACATTCTCATAATCTCAGGCCTCAATTTCTCAGGTAAATTCTCCAATCTGCTAACAAGAAGTTTTGTATTACAACTTCTCCTCCCACAGTGTAAACATTGCAACTTGACTACGAAAATAATAACGACCTTCATGTTAATCAGAGCATCAGAACTGAATCTCTCAGTTTGACAAATGAGCGTGCAAACATGTGGAGGAGGGAGAGGCAAAACCAGCAGGTCAGATGTTGCTCCAAGCTACACAGGATACTACAGGGCTCAGCAAAATAAAATTTTAAGAGTTAGAAAATAGTTTCTGAGCAACAAAATAAACAGTCCTGGCCCTGGATGATAACCCAAATAATAAACATCCATGACTCAGTCCATCAGCGAAATATGCAGACACTTCCTCACTTCAAGAAATAAAAGTTTCTCCCCTTAAGTGTGGGCTGACTTTACAAGAATAGAATATAAAAAGAGAAAGTAGTAAATTTACAGTGGAACCACCTGGCAGACTCTCCCTTAACCGAGTGACAAGGCATGTTCTAAATATCAGGGGAACCTTGTCTTTGTGGTATCCTGCTCCTAAACTTACAACCTCAGTCTACAAAATTCCTGGTCAATGCCCTTTGAAACCATCAGTCCTGTCAGAAAGAAGTAGAGTGCGTCATCGTATACTACGCTATGGCAGTACACACCATATTGTATATCATGTTATGTTAAATATTTTAAAGTGACAAGCTAATTATTAATAATACTAACTAAACTTCTCAGGCAAACCAAAACATTCTTTAAAACTGTTAACTAACCACTCAAATTGACTGGCCTTTTTAAGTGGTAATTTTGCATAGTTAGTCATTTCTCTTTGAGTTTGAGGCGTCCAGAAAACTTCAGAACAACATCTTCAAATGACGTACACAGCAGTGTTCTCTTATCACAGACAGTTCATATGTGTGCATATTTTCACTATGGCTAGCAACAACGGTGCCTGTTGTCGATGTTTCTGGAAACTACAGTAGAACCTCTGTAAGTTGACCACCCACAGGACAAACTGGTCAACATACAGAGGTGATCAACATAAGAAACACGTGGTGCATGTCCGGTCTATGAAAATTGGGTCAACTTCAGGAGGTGGTCAACAATGGAGGGTCTACTGTATTTAAACAGGCTCTCTCTCTATTTCAGTGGCACAACAATGCTGACAGTAGGAGCTCAGGACCTTCCGAGCACCCGAGTCATACACCCCACCCTACTTGAGGACAGGCATTCCCCAGCCTCTTGGCAGGGTGCCAGCAACCACAAGGGCCCACAGGGCGGGTGGAGAACTGATGAATAAAATGATAAATATTTGTGATGAAACAGGATGTCAGAGACGGGGGGTGGAGGGGAGAGGAGACAAAATATCTCAGCTACTGAACTACTGAAGCAACTCTGAAACTTCTAACAGCATTCCCTTGTTGTAAAAGTGCAAGCTGTGAACAGCGTTTTCTCCTTTATTATAAATAATTTACAGAATTACTACTCTACCACACAACATCACCCAGACTCAGCATTATACCCCCAACAAAAGTCATGATTGTACACTGAAAACACTTCAAAAGGTGATGTGAAAATAAAAGTTTTTCAGGCCACAGAACCCAACATTTTCAACAGATCTGCCCTCACTATTGATTGAACATATACTTTAATCCACTATTCTCCCTCTCATGTACGCCACTTAGCAACAACAGCAATAATAAGCATTTACAGTCTCAGGATGTTTCTGGTCAACAGCAAATTCAGGAAATTCTGAAATAAAACATAGCCCTTCCCTTATAAAGAGGGTCTAAACTCAGAGCCTTCACTTTTACGGGCTCTCAATACTGAGCGCTGATGACTCAAATGGTTCCCATTAATTCACAAACTGATTCCAGCATCTGATATCAAGGCTCCATGAAACAAAACAAAAAGGTGAAATTTCCACTATGGTAGTATTCTCTGGCCCTCGCTTTTAAAGATAGTATTACCAACAAGGATGTCGTCATGGAGTCCACAATAATCCTCTCTCATCCATTTTACTCTTCTCTTGCTTTATTGCTTATTACTGCAGGAAAACAAAGCAAAAAAAAAAATCCAAAATTAAAGCACATCTCAGCAGCAGTATGCCACTTTCAATTAATCTCTGAGGATCCTCCTCACCGGTGTGCACAGTGACAGGTCATTTTGTGACCCAGACAGGGAGACAGAACACCAGCATGGGGTGAGGAATGAGGATGGGGTAGGGACGAAGTCAGACGCAGCAAGCTCACTCGCTTCAGACTAAATATAAATATAAAACTCTATGTCAAAATAAAACCTAAACTTCTAGTAGTTTTTAGATTTACATTCTCAATTTGCCTTGTCTGAATTTCAACTAGTATTTGATAAATAGCTCCAAGTGAAGAAGCAGGAAATTACACCGATGAACTTGAGGACACACATTCTACTTTTGTTTTCCACTTGCAGTATTAAATCATCCCCAAACATGATTTCTCCATCCCTTTCATGCACTTCTCTTTAAAAATGATTTCTGGAAAATTTAGCAATTAATATTTTGTAAACAATGAATGAAAAGGTGAGAGTGTCCTTTATACTTTTCCTTAATACTATTAGATGCTTCCCTGTAATCTCTTGCTCATGCTGAGCCCACATCAAACTTGAAAAGGCAAAATATGCGAAAATATAGTGGGTAAAGTATCAAAGAGGATGTACTATTTCATTCCAAATCCTATCACACACATGCAACTGATAAATTTCCTATCAAGGTACTTGGGTCTAAATCATAACCCAGTGTGAATGCTAGATCACACCCTCTTTCTAAACGAAAACAGGCAACCCAGGCTCAGCGCCCATAGCTCAGTGGTTAGGGCGCCAACCACATACACTGGGGCTGGAGGGTTTGAACCGGGCCTGGATCTGCTAAACAACAAGGACAACAATAACAACAACAAAAAAAATAGGCAGGCATTGTGGTGGGTGCCTGTAGTCCCAACTACGTGGGAGGCTAAGGCAAGAGAATCGCTTAAGCCCAAGAGTTGGAGGTTGCTGTGAGCTGTGAAGCCACAGCACTCTACCAAGGGTGACATAATGAGACTCTGTCTTAAAAAAAAAAAGAAAGAAAGAAAATAGGCAACCCAGTGAAACTGATCACATTATCAAAGAAAGAGACAAGCAACCCTTTTTAACCAATCAAAAGAAAAAAAAACACATAGAACATCTCTAACAATATTGATGTATTACAGGATAAAATTATATGATACCATGAATGTTATTCTTTTTTCATCTATCCCAAAATTTATTCTTAGCTTTTCTAATTGTATCAGTTCAATCTGACATCCCCACACTATTATTTATCAGTTAAACAGCCCTGGGCAAACTGTGGTTTTCCTATCTCCTGACCTGAGATACCAGTAGGCTGATAGGTCATAAGCGCGTAACAAGCATGATTCCTCTCCTTTTATGAATTATTAAAACCAACTCAATAATTAATTTTCTTAACCATTTTGATTATTTTGTCCACTTATTTTACAGTATTTTTGATATAACAATTATCTTCTAAAACCATTTATGGTGAAACAATCTTTGATTAACTTTTTTAAATGCTCTTTTCACTGTACAAAATACTAGAAGACATATTGAACTCTTATCTCTAAATCAGAGTTGAGAAATATACTGCCCAACTATCTAGCAACAAACTAAATATTTATCAGATGCTTTGGATTACTTAAAAATAATGGTAAGATTATTTATGTCAATTAAAAAATGTCGAAATGTATTATCAATTCCAAAGTACATCCCAGTTACAAAATAGATCTGAGCATCAGAAGAAAAAAACCAACACGGGGTAATTTAGATAACCAGTGACTGTCATGTACAATCATGACATTTGTTGGGGGTATAATGCTAAATTAAATGACCAATAATTTGAAAATACGTTCTTTTACATCATTATTATTACTTAAATTTTAAAATCAAGACACTGGAAAGTAATATTATAAATGCTCAAAAACTCATGGAAAAATGATTTCTAAACATGAAGTGTTTTTAAAGTACTGAATACATAGATATAATTATTTTTGTTTTTAAAACCAAAGTTTAAGTATATTTTTTAATTTACTAGCCAGACTTACTGTATTCAGGAGTTATTGCATGTGGTTTTTAACTACTTTCTAAATTCTCAACCTGTAAATCTACATTTTATCTCTAAATATTATATGATTTATTTGACCTTCTAAATATTAATAAAAATTGATGACTAATCTCCTCTACCTTCGTCGTTCCAGGATTCTAGACTATGATTCCAATCCAGCTGACAGTAGACCAAGAAGCAATGAAAATAAGGATTAATCAGACAACTTCACTATCTTTATGACTGTAACTTTTAAATAACTTTGAAAGCATTCATGAACAACTAACCCGAAACAGATAAACTAGATAAGATTAAGCTAAAATCATTAAACTTATAAAATAACTAAAGAAAAATTAAATCACATTGAGAAACTGCAGAAGCAAGTATATATCTATGTAACAAGAATTAACATTTAAAATGTATACAGAGCTCTAAGAAGCTTATTTTTCATTAACAAGTAAGAAATAAATTAGAAAAGATGTATTAATTTAAAAAGAAGAAAGAAATGTTAATTTGAAAAGAAACTTCACTAATTACTTTTAAAAACATAAACCAAAACAACAATGCGGTGAAAATCTTTACATTGGTACAATTCTGATAAAAACAGAAAGTGATCTGAAAATAGGGACCAAGCAGGAAAAACGTTAACTATTCAGAGATAAGGAGATGATTTTTAAGAAAATTGTAATCATTAATTAGATCAAAATTATACAGCCATTAAAATTAGAATATGGAAATTAACAAAATAGAAGTGTTCATAAAAGTATGATTCTGAAAGTAAGGATTATATCAATATCATCATTATAACTATTTCAAATGTGTGAATGTGAGCAAAGATCAGAGAGTTTACAACAAAAAATTTTAAACCAAGTTGGTGCACTGTAAAAAGTGAAGGGATAGTTGTGTCTTTTACTTGTGACATAATATTCCTTGTGTGACAAACTAAAATCTTTGTTAAAGAACAAAGAAATCACAGTAATCTAGTCAGCTCCAAAATAAAATCCCTCATGTGCATCAACCAGAACCTACCATCAAACAATGACTATTCATTCCACAGAAGAGTTCACCAGTGGTCAGATGTCTGTAACCAAAGCAAGGCTCACGTTCTACATGAAAGGAGACTGAATAAGCCACGTTACATCCCTATTCTTGGAACGATTAATCCATGCTTTGGTATTTAAAAAGCTTACTGTCCATTATATGGGCTAAGGATTGTTCATTTTTACCCTTTTCATGGTGCCACATCCATTACTTCTGCAGGAGTTCACTACACACTACCAAATCACATTGTGTGAATACAGGCCGTTCTCAACTTACAAACACCTGACAAAAACCAAAAATAAAACCCGGCTGCTGCTGTCCCTGGGTTGTCACCGTCCATCACCAGTGGTCTTGCTTTTACCCCCAGAGAGACTCGGACATTGTAAAGAAATCTTAAACATCTGAGAGCAATTGAGGAGAAAAGAGGTCAAAGCAGTAAAAGCAGGACCAGTGAGGGAAACCGTACAAAGCTGGTGCCTACCCTCAGGAGTATTTAATAAACATTCGATAAATGAATGAGCAAATTTCCACCTTCACCCATATTAATTTAGCCTCATTACTTTGACCCTTTTCTATTCTAGCAGCCTGTTAAAAGACCTCTTTCTTAGCCTCCTGATTGATGGAGCCAGAGCTCGAGAAGGGAGTGAAAACCCAAGAACGAACAGCTGTGATCAACATACTGTCCACTGAGTAGGTCTCAGGAAAGAGTCCTCAGCCAGGACCAACCCCAAAAGGTCTGTCCATGGAAGTGCAAGCAGAGAGCACACAGTAAGACAACAAGCGGTTAAAGAAAGTAGGAAGTTGAAGGTCTAACCAAACTTGGTAACGAAGATGCCAAACAAGAAATCAGAGAAACAGAGTCTCAGCGTGACACAGAGATGAAGACAGCATCAACGTGCCGGGGGCTAGAGATGACCTTGTGAACCCCCAGCCCAAGGGCCAGTTTGAGGTTCTGCTCCAATTTTACTTTGCTGGCCCTTAAAGAAGCAGAACCATTTTCAACATATTTGAAGGCTGCTAACTTCTCCATTCATTTCACCCTATGTATTGTTAACTTACCATTCATCTTCTAAAGTTTTTCAAAACTCTCCTTTGGCTTCTTACTAACTGAATTAGAGAAATCAAAGGAACTCCAAGTTCATGAGGACTGAAAGGGTTTTTAGTTCAACAACCCAATAAACAGGGTCAAGTGACTTCATGCTCTCATCCAAGTTCCATTAAACTACAGTCCAGACTAGACGACATATGATTCTCAAATCCTACCCCTGTGCATTTCCTGCCTCCTGGCTTTCACCCATGACCACTATGCTGCACAACTACAAAGGCCTCCATTTAGATCATTATCTGTATGGCGGGTACCCTTAATAATTAGTGATATATGGCCAGGCATGGTGGCTTATGCCTATAGAACATTACAAAGCCAAAGCAGGAGGATCGCTTAAGGCCAGGAGTTCAAGGCCACCATAGGCAACAGTGAGAGCAGGTCTCTACCAAAAATAAAACTGGCATGTCATGATGGTTCAAGCCAGTAGTCTCAGCTACTTAGGAGGCTGAGGCAGGAGGATCACTTGAGTCCCAGGAGTTGGAAGTTGCTGTAAGCTATTATGACAATACTGCACTTTAGCCTGGTAACAAACACACTGTATCAAAAACAAAAAACTAGTTTAGCAATATCCAGCTTTGTGCAGCCACACAGGTATGACATTACCTCCATCTTCCAACCCAGTCTCTGCTTCTAAAGATGCCAACCATCCCTTAAGGCCCGTGTCTTCCATAAAACCTCTCCTGGTTCTGAATGGTCTTAATCTTTTCCTCTGAACTTTCATCGGCTCATGCCTATTTTTCACATATTCCATCTTCTAGCATAATGAGTTAGCTACGCATGCTAGTTATTAGCAACACTAGATTGTACACTGTTTGAGAACATAGTGTAGGACTCATCTTTCCTTCTATAAGTTTCCTAGCCTACTGCAAAATCTGAACAGGTACTTAAGTAACCACTGGCTGGGACATTTGATCGAGAAGGAAACATAGACAATTCAGGAGTAGTCCAAGGGAGGAGTGTAGACTGGAATGGCATATAGCAATTGGAGACGCAGGGTAAAATTTTGATAACATGGTACTTTCAGGCTCTCTGACTTGAGAGGAGAGCTAAGTATAGGATGTTACTGTCAATGACGCACTTTTCTCTATTTCACAATTTTACCTAAGACCAAATATGAATGTACCTGCAGAACACAAAGACTTCCTCTCACCTCATCCTTCCTCTTGTAAGGTACTACCTTGAGAAAACAAATTCCAAAATTCTACACAACCTATTAAAAGCACAGTTTTGAAACAAAGCGCAAGGTAGCCATGCACAATTTAACCTGTTTATAAGAGTACAAAATGCAATTTTCCTTTTTCAGTTAACAGCGATCTACTAAAAGGCAAGATTATAGAATACAAATCTGAAACACTTAAAGAACCAGTGTATCATTTTAGAGGTAGCTAAGTATGATTTTCTCCACTATATGGAGCCCATGTGTCTGCCTAGCATTTTCCTAATTAGTACGCATGCTACAATATATATTTCAATAAATATATCACACTCCAAGGAAATCATTAGATGCTATTGAAAGACAATTAGCCATATAAAGTATGATTCAGCATCAGCCACATAAAAAGAGACATCTTCAAATTGGTATACGCAGGCTGCTATCTGTATACAAAAATCTCCCTGAATATTTTTGAAGACTTTAAAATACGCTGTGTTTCTGAGCATTAGTATATTGCACATTAGTAGGTGATTCAAAATATTTCAGTACACAGCTACATATCTTAGCATTTATAATATGAAAAAATACATCTCATGCATTTTATGACAGTTTAAATATTAACAAGGCACAGGGAATATAACAACATTAAGAAGTAGAGTACTGGGGAATAAACGGTATACTGAGCATACTGAATAAGCCTTCCCACAAGTGTGTATATATGAATTTATATATAAACAAATTTCATATATATATACACACAATATATAAATGCCAAAAAAAAAATTGCATCTCTTTTAATCAGAAAGTTGTCAATGTTATCATCATGAACACAGATCATCACAACAAACCTATTTATTTATTTCCGTTTACCAGAAAAATACTTAAGGGGACTTTCCTGTGAGTCAAGTACTGCATTAAGTCCTAGAGGTACAATATCGATGGGGCAGGCATGGCCTCAGGCCTGGGGGAACTTCAATTCCAAGTAAAAATATCAACAACCAGCCACTGTAAGGTGGAGGGGGACTCAGCAACGCCTCTGACACTCCCAGATGCTAACTTTGCTTACCCCTTCACTCTTTAGTTTCTCCCATTGGCCCACATTTTATGGAGCTCTTTTTGATCTTGCTTCTGATTTTTATAATCTATTTCCTTCTTCAGTTTCAGGCTGTCAGCTAGTTTTTGCACCATCCTTTGCCAGTGACACTACTGGACAACCATCTCCGGCTCCTTATCGTCCCTAGCCGATCAGATCATCAAGCCTGTTACGGCAGAGTCCAAGACAAGGACAAACAAGCTCTGAATGAAGGCTGAACAGGTGTCTTACACCACCACGGTGTGATGAAATCACTGCGTGCATTTTCCATTTCTCCTTTCCGATGTGATATCTCTGTCATCCCACTGACTCTGCCATACATTTAAGAAGATAGTTTAAACAAATATTTTACCCACAAAATTTCCCTCCTCTTCTCTCATCCGCTTCAAAAAACAAACAACAAAAAACAACAATAAAAAAAATCCCCTAGGTAGAAGCAGTATCACTCCCACCAGAAAAGTCTCTAAGTAGAAATGGCTTCACTGTTGCTCAAAGAGCAGTCCTCAGATCACCTCCATCAGAGAAACCTGATTTGCTTCTTAAAATTCAGGTTTCCTACACCACACCTCAGACCTGCTGAATCACGGGGACAGAGCATGAGGACTGGGATTTCTTAAAGCACCTTAGGAGACCGCTGAGCATACTACAGCTGGAAACCACTGACCTAAATGACCAGAGAGCGAAGATGGAAATGTCAGTCTAAGACCCACGCCCTCTATTTTACCACCAGTCTGCCAACAGTCAATGCATGCCACTGCCTGCCAAGTACTGGATAAATTCTAAGTCTAAAAAGTTCAAAAAAAATAAAGTCTAAATGCCACCGCTGCCCAGGGAGTTTCCACTCTAATCCAGAAGACGAAGCACAGACATGTGAAAAAGACTTAAAGATACATGCAAGCAGCTTTTTGTGGGGGGTGCAGGTCTAGCGGAGATGCACACTACGGGGGGTGGGGGGGGCAGAGTCAAGGACCGAGCAGGACACAGCTGAGACTCAAAAAGGAAAAATCCCCAAACCGGTCTGGGGCACAATTTAAAAGGAGGGGTTTCCAAATAGGTCTCTGGAGAGGGATGGAGATGGACAGGGGACATGTAAGATCAAAGAGAAAACGTGTATAATCCTGTCTCTCAGTACCACAGTCAACTCAGAGAGAAAGAGCAATGGCCGGTGGGATTATAAAAAGGATGAGATATTGGTCTGGAAAAACTTCCCTGAAAAGAAGCTTTTACAAATACATGTTACCTTCTGAGGCAGAACAGGCAGTGTCATCACATTTTACAGATGAGGAAGGAATTACCTGAGACCCGTTTGCAGAGCTCTTACTGCAGGGCAGAGCTGGTCCACTGCTTCCATCAGGGACTCTATGCCCAGCCTGATGCTGTTCCCAATAGAAGAGTTCAAAGCAGCAAGCCATTCAAAAACATCTTATGTCCATTTCAAGAAACCAGGTGGGGGAAAGGTGTATTTCTGTGTGGCGTGTGTGGTGTGTGTGTGGTGTGTGTGCCTGTACCCACACGTGTGCATGACTTGTGTGGAAGGTGTCACTGATAAATCACTGAGGAACTGACCACTCCTTGCTGTGTTTCAGTATCCTTGTGGATGCTTCAGTGCTAGTACTTGTGGGAAATTATACTGAATCAATCAATCAACATCTCTGATTCATGATCAAGATAGTTATATGAAACCACCATACTGGGTCAGTGCTATACACATGTCCTCTGGCTATGCTATCCATTATGGCAGCCACTTACCGCATGTGGCTGTTTAGATTTAAACTTAAAATTAACATTAAAAAAAATTGAAAATTAATTCCTCAGTTGTGCTAGACACACTTCACGTATTCCAAAGGCCACGTGTGGTGAGTGGCCAGCACAGTTCAACTGGCCAGCACTGCTCTGGAGTGTCGTTACTCTTTCAGAAAAGACAACTGTAGAGCCCGGGATGTGAAAACCTTCTAGTTCTAAACACAGATTAACAACAGTGATCAAACTTCTGTCCTTTTCGTTCCATCCTTCCCTTCCCCAGCCCCTCTAGTAGAAATTCCTGGGTATCCCTTAACCCTTCAGCTCACTCTACCTCTCCTCTTTTGATCATTTTCACCCTGGAGCGACAGTTCTGTGCACATCCACCTCCCCAACCGTTAGCCCCTCAAGGTCAGAGGGTCAAATTCACTTGAGTCCATCCTCACACCCTAACACAGTGAACTGAGTTCTGTAAACACACAGTATTTTCTTCATTGAAAGATTATGAGGCCGAACACATTACTAATGGGGACATCTAGCAAATAAAAATGTAGATATAAATGGAATAAAGAAATAAGAAGAAACTAAAGCAACTGCCTAGATGGAATTATTGCTTGCGCGCCATGCTTAAAGGGAGGGAAAAAGGCAAATTATTTTAGAAGTGGGAATGAAAATATATTTAGCACACATAAATCAGGAAAGCACTGAGCTATCACCAGCCTATAACACCATGAGTTTGGCCCTCCACCCTGGCAAGGTGGCAAATCCAGCACTGACCGCGGCCTACGGAAACTGGACTGCCTCGCTTAGGATAAACTTCTCAGAACACTTGTGTAAACTCAATTCTTACTCATGCAGTTCCAACATCCTCAAAAACCCAACCCCTGCGATCCAAATGAGAACGTCTGCTTTCACTTTGAGAGCTACTTCTGGACCACTAAAAATAAATTTCCTTTGTTCTATCATTTGGATAATTTTAAAGTATCTGAAATATGAACAATATCTGATTTTTTTAATAAACCTGTTTGAGGGGGAAAACCCATGCATCAGAACACATTGAAGATGGAAACTATTAGAAAGGAATTAAATGTTATCACACTTGAACCTCACCACTTCCTCCTTCATTTTTCCAACTTCAATGCCATACTTTTAACCAAGCACTTAATTCCCATATGTAAAGTAGCTAAGCTTCTGGACACATTTCCACAAGTCCTGGAAGCTAGCAATATCTGCAGGGCCACCTTACCCCAGAAGAAAGGTAACTAACTTCACAGGAAATGAAACCAAGCAACCAGTGAGAGCTCAACCGATGACAGTGGGAGCGATTCACGATAAAGACCCGAGGGAGACAGAGCTGATGTGGCCTTCAGAGGAAATGAAACTTAAAACAGAGCTTAAGATGCATCATTTTCCACAAGAAAAGTCACCCACTCCTGCCCCATCCTCACCTTCACCCCATCTCCTGGCTCACCAGCATGGCCTCTCTTCACTGTCAACATTTGAGATTGATAAAAAGAGGCACAAGACTGACCCTGCAAAGCCCTGATCAGCCAAACCACCAGCAACAAGCTGCACCCTTGCACTCAGCTCTCCCACCACAACCCCACATTATCAGGCCCTCAGTACATGAAAAAAAGGGCCCTGGGGATGAGGTCAGAGATTGCAGTCCTAGTGTAAGTGACAGAGCTTGACAGGAGCCCAGCCTCTGGCGCCTGCCCTCAGGAGAAGAATTTGGGACCCACTACAAGCCCCTGGATAACTCTCAGCAAGCTGTTTACCTTTTTGGTGCCTCCATTTTCTCATCTGCAAGCTACAGTTAGCATATGCCTTCAAATTTAAGTTGTCCACCAATTCTAAAACATGCTTTTTTTTTCATGTTTTAACATTTCTAAAATCAGAATGTGTCTTACTGTCAAGGACATATTTGAATGAATCAGAACCTTTATTTTTCCTTCTTAAGGGCATAACACATGCCATCTTACAACTGATGGTACCTTAGAGTCTATGAAATATGATGTAGCCTACATCATAAGGTTTTTGTAAAGATTAAATTAGTTAATTTAGGCAAAGTATTTAGACAACTGCTTGGCCTTGAGTAAGGTACTCAATTGTTTTAGTTACTATTATTCAGTTTATGACTCCAAATATGAGCACAGTCACAAGGGAAAATCCCCACATTGATATTCATAAACTGTCTTAAAATTAAAATGATAGCTGATGTGGTGTTGAGGGGATTAAATGACTACTCAAAATCGGATGCACCCCAACCCTTGGCACAGTGCCTGGCACAGAGCAAATAAGTGTTGACTAAATCAACTGAATGTATATCCCAGTCTTATTCACACAAAAAGGATCTCTATTTCACACAAACTTCTCGTATCCTTTCTATGCAGGAGGGAAATCAGCAAGCACAGGGCTCTTTTATGCTAAATGGCACACGACAGATTCCTACATTTTAAAGGCTGTGAACGCTTTTCCAGATCAGCACTTTGTGCAGGTTTTCTCCTCCCATGAAGCCCTCGCTACCTCAACTTGGCACAAATTTAAATCCTGAGCCCAGTCAAGGCCCAACTAAAATTTTGTCTCCTCTAAGAAATGGTTTTCCTCTCTTTCTTCCTATCCATCACATTTATTTCAGCTACCACAAACATTTGATTTGGACTTCACTGGACACAATGGCACTGTTTTTTTTTAATATTGTGTAAGAATGAAAACTGTGTCTGTCTCTACTGTCACTGCCTCTCCTACAGGGCCCTCCATAGAGGGAAGTTTGTTTGAATCCTTTTGTTACGTGTGGAATTGTGCTACCCCACCCGCCAGATATACTGAAGTCCTAACCCCAGTATCTCAGAATGTGACCTTATTTGGAAACAGGGTCATCACAGCTGTTGTTAGTTGACATCACACTGGAGTAGGGTGGGACCTTATCCCTACTCCATTCAAACACCATCTTTACACTGATGTCTCCCAAATTTCCATCTTCAGACTGCCCTCTCCACCAGACAACTGACTACTTAACATCTCCACTTATGTAATTCAAAGACACTTTAAACTGAACAAATCAAAAAACAAAAGACACCACTGTCTTAAACCTGGCTCTCCCCTGGCACAGGCCACATACTTTGGGCTCAGATGAGGTTATTCCCTCTCCTTAGCTCCCCATATCCAGTCCTATTTATTTCTCATCCTAAAAGTCTCTCCAAGTTCTCAAATCTCACCTCCAATCTCTACCTCCACCTCTCCTGGTTCCTTTTCTACAGCAGATTAATCCAGTAACTTCCTGGGTTACTGCAATAGCCTTTTAATCCTAGGTCAAGTTCTAGATCCAATTTTGCCACCCTCCAATTTGTTTCCCATACAAATACCGCCCCCACAATATAGAGGTAATAAATTTCAAAATGCAAATTTCTATGGCTTTCCATTTGTGGTAGGATAAAGACCCAAATCCTAAATCGAGTTTATGAGACCCTGAGTGCACTGGCCTCTGACGACCCTCCCAGCTTCACCTCCCTTGACCTTGATGCTCCAGCCACAGTAGTGCTCCTTTACACCTGTGACCAGACCCCAAATCCCACCCTCCCACCAAGCCATCCCACAACCTGCAGAATCCACCAACCCTTCACTTATTTAATGCCTCCCCCCACCAGTCACTCTAGGCTCACAATAGTCCTTCCTCAGAACATCTTTCCCTGACTTCGACAAAGGGATGAAGCTCCCCATTTCCCTCTCTCCTCGCACCTTATTTATTTCCATTGTAGCACATAATTTATAATCCTACCACCTGTGTGATTACCAGATTAATACTGATGAGTGTTCTCCCATGAAAGTTAAAGCCGTGCTCGTCTTTTCCCTGCTACGTCCCCAGCTCTTGAATCAGCATTTGGTATATAACAGACATTCAATAAATATTTGTTAAATAAGTTAATGAATAGTAAGCAAATATCACATATGCGTTGAAAGAAGCTATTGAATTTCAATGGTCCACCATAATATTATGAAAATTTCTTCTTTAGAAAGAGAGATACAGTATATGTTTTTTTTACAGATGTGCTCTTGTTATATTGCGCTAGGGATCCTCCCACCTTAGCCTCCCAAGCAGCTGAGATTACTGGTGTGAGCCACTGTGCCAGGCTATACAGCACTTTAACTTCCCAAATGTTTCTACTACAGTATATACAGTATAAGGGACACGCCATAAGTGTTGTGGGCAATAGTTCAGTGTCCATTAACTATATTTTAGATACATTTCTTCTGATATGGCATTGTTAATAACTATGCTGCCATAATTTACTTCAATCAACAAAATGTCAAATCTGATTAGCTGATAACTTCTTTTCCTAACTCTTATTCCAACAGGCCAGTTTCCAGGTATATGAAACTTAAATAATGTTTTCATATGAGATGCCCTGCTGGTTTTATTGCTAATTTTTACTTCTGCAGGATTATCGATCTACTTGATATGAAAAAATAGAACATGCTAATAATAAGGACAGTTTAAAAACTGAGATTACATTACCCCAGGCCTATTAAAAATTTTTCTGCAGAATTTTCTGAATACAAATCCTGGTTCAATTCTGGGAAGGGAACAGTGATGGCCCCCTCATGAGAAAAAACAACATGTATCAGGCGGCGCCTGTGGCTCAGGGGAGTAGGGCACCGGCCCCATATACCGGAGGTGGCGGGTTCAAACCCAGGCCCTGGCCAAAAACTGCAAAAAAACTAAAAATAAAAATAACATGTATGAATGACTTCCAAGTAATCCTTACACACACTGCAGATGATAACAATTCTGAAAGCAGGTCAATTCCAAATTAACAAATTTAATTCTTAACCCTGAGGATAAAAAATGCAACACATCTAAGTGCCAGGAAAATGTTAATATTTCAGAATTTATTTTATTAAGTAACAATCTTACAAGCACCTTCCAATCATATGAGATGTGCACCCAACAACTGCCACAAAAATAGCAACAAAGGAATCCAAGACCACAGTGTCAAGCAATATCCCAGAATAATTATATCTGTGTATCAGAGAAGTAAATCCAATTTCTCAAAGAGCTTCACATGCACTCTCTAAACCATAATATGTTTCTATAATGTTAGTCATGAAATGAAACTCCCAGAACAGTCTCTCTACTTGTGTTCTCAAGACCTTTTTCCACCAACCCTTTCCTCTTTGCCTTCCTATTTATATTTTCTATTAAACACAGTCAGAGTTAAAACTACAACAGCACCCACGGAGCTTTAATGGATGTGGCTGCTTCCTTCTAGCTACATCCTCCTGGTGCTTGTAACCTAAAGCGCTAGCAAACTCCATGCCTCCAAACTCCAGCGTTTGGACCTTCTGCACCAACCTTTTGATGCTGCAGGCCTGTGGCTATTTCAGAATTGTCTCCCCAAGATTCATGCCCATGAGGTCATGCCCAGCTGACCTCTCCAGAACGTGATACCCTGAAGCACAGCTGTAAAAATAGTGCACTCTAGAACAACTTCTCATTCACCAATAAACAACATAATGTTCTTTCTCTTTTAGGGAACCATAATGTTCATCTCATTGTTTAAATACAAGGTGAAATAAAGGAACAAAAGGGCCTTACCCTATATAAATGTAGTTTTTTCATGACAAAGCAATGTAAAAACAAACTCAGACACATACAGTTTCCAATTGAGAAAAGGTGATAGCAGAAAAACAATTTAATGAAGAGAGCCTAAAGTCTCAGATTAAATCATTCCCACCATAACTTCTTAAAAAATGTTAATATCTATAATTATAATGCATTTATTCATAGCATATAACTCCTTACATTATTATTTTACTTTTAAGTAATACAATTTAGGTTGTTTTACTTTGAAAACATATTCTTCTGCTTCGACTTAAATCCCTTTATTAACTCCAAGTTATCCATTACTGTACTGAGTTTAATGACATTTTCCCTCACCTCACACTGGCCTTCTTAATTCCAGTGTATTTTCAGCGTGTTTTTCTTTCAGTCTATAGAAACAAAAGCAAAAAGAACTCTCAAAAATTATAAAGACCTCTGAAGCAAATGAGACAAGATTGGAACAAAGGAAATAACAGGAAAATTAGCAAACAATACTGTTAAATGCTTTGTATGTGAAATAAACAAAATATTCTCTGTTCTCATCCTGATAATAGTGGTTTTCTTCACCAGTTTCACAGCTTTATATTTTAATGTGTAATGCATATCTGTGCTTTAAAAATTGAAAAGTGAGTCCTACTAGATTTTTATCAGATAGATCAAGAACGTGTTTAACTAGCCACAGTTCAAAATCAGGAACTAGCCACAACTATTTTCTATGCAAATCTAGACCCATAGTAATCCTCTCACATGCAAGCATTTCTTTCTTCTCTTTCTTTTTCTTCTTTTTCTTTTTTTTTTTTTGCAAAATCACATTTCTCTTAATGAAACACATCATAATGCAGTTTATAATATGAATGAGTTTATCACTATTCTCCTCAAAGACCCACTTTTATAAATATCCCCTGATTTGCCTTCCACAAATAAAGTCTATGTTCAAACCTATTAAGCTTTAGGAAATAATACATATTATTTATGTAAGGTCAGTAAAGTAACATTTTAAAACATTGGTAATTATAAGGTTATTTAGTTAAAAGTCAATACCAGGACAAGGATCTCATCTGTTTCTTTCATGTTTAGCGTGTCTATTCTTAAGTAATATTAATAAACTACAAGAAAACGTATGGCAGCTCTAAACTGATCACTGTTGTTAAACACCAAAGAATTTAAGTTCCTCACAGGAAACAGAAATATTACCTATTTAAATGATGTAACCAAATCCATCAAAAAACTCTCTATTCTGGATGAAACCTGAGAGCTTTCTAAGAACCTTTTTATGTTACTGGACATAAAGAAACTTTTCCAAAGTATTTCTATAGTAGGAAAGTTAGTTCCATCAAATGAAATTGTTCTTTGTAAAGGTACAGTTAGTTCGATCTTTCTGTAAGTCCAGCAAACATTTCCTTTCCCATTCATTTCATCCCCAAAGATAAGAATTATAGCCCCACTTTGCATAACTGCTTCATAAGGTCACAGAGTTACAGCTAAAAAGAAAGTAGCAAACATAAGAATAATGTCCCTTCTGTTGTATTCTGCTACTTATTGTCATTCAGTCATCTTGATGTCTCCTAAATCCTGGTTTCCAAAGGTCATGGCACTCTGGGCTGGGATTGGTCCAGTCAGAGATCACATGATGAGCAGCTCACATAGCTTCACGCTGTGGCCTTAACCAATGGTGTTCCATTCCTGCACCTTTCAGATAACAGGTTTGTGTGACAAATGTCTTCCCAAAAAGAAGATCCCATGACCCACACCAGGAGGAAGAAATCATCTGGCAATTCCCTAATTACTAGGACATGAATTCCCAAATACATTTTACGCTTCAAGAATTTAGAAGCCAGATTATTTGAAGTAACAGTAGAATAATTCCTTTAGGAAAATAAAAGGTACAAGGTATTTACCACCAACAGACAGAAAAGTTTTTTTAAACTCAGATTTGCTAATCTGGATAAGGAAACTACTAATCCACCTCTTCTTCTTCATTCATTCATTCATTCACCCATTTATCCAGCAAATGTATACAGAAATACTGTAAGAAAACAGGTGATGCAGTCATGGAAAGAGGAAGCCTGGGATTTGAATTCAGACAGCCTGAGCTTAAACCCAAGCTCTCAAACCTAATCACTGTGTGACCTTGGAAAACATAAAGATCTCTGTCCTTCAGTTTTTTCATCTATAAAATCAGGAGATGAACAACCCTGCCTCATGAAATAAAAAACTTGAAACATGAGCTCATAAGACCTGAGTGCCTGGTGCTCAACTTTTTTCATTTATCAATGTGAACCAAAAATTCCATCATATTCTGAAGTTATGCAGATAAATGAAGCTCTACTGCCCTATCCCTACTGAAAATTACAAGCTAAGTGGGGCCATGAACTAATCTCAAACCAGTGGTTTATTCTAATCTGAAGGAACAAGGGAGAAAAGGACTTTACAACTTCTTTTGGAAATCCAGGACTTAATCCTCTTTTAGTCAGAAACGTTGGTGTCTAATGTAAATGTCTTCTCTACACTTACCAATGGAACTTAAATGGTCGTTCACTAAATAGCAAATGACAGATAAAAATAAATGCCAGCCATCTCCTAATGATTAAATCATTTTCCGGTTCTTACCATAACTCACCACAGCACTTGGTACTGATGCTCAGAGCCTACTTAGAGAAACCCCTGATTCCCCTGTCCTCTAAGATACGACTCTTGGTTTATCTTCCTCCTATTTCTCTGGTTCACATCTTCATGACCTGGATCAACCTTACATCTCTACAGCTTTTTCACAATCTCTTAATTCAGCCAAATGAAGCTATTTAGAATCCCCTAAACTCCCCATACACTGTCAAACCCTCAACAAGCTGTTTGGATACCTGCAGACGCTTCCAAGGGCAGTTGAGAGCATGTTCATGTCAGTTGTCCCCCAAGGAGGGTTGAGGGTCCCTTTAAGGCTTTCTTATCACTCTCTGCTTCCCCTCCACATTTGCCTTAGTCCACAATACACTAAATCATGGATTAAAAATCATGTTCCTTTATTTCACTTCCAAGACATCCATCATGATGTCTTTTAGGGTACCAACATAAGCTCTCTGTTAGTATTTGATAAATATAAATAACACACATAAATCAGCAAATAAAGAGACCTTTTAAAATTTAAAATAATAAAATGCAAACTGGCCTAGACGTTTCTCTTTTATCCAGCATTTATTGAGGGGTTCTATATACCACACACTTTACATGTATCAATTCATTTAATATGCACAAGGTCTGTTTTAAGAGGTTGTCCCCGTTTTACAGATGAGGAAATTGAGGCTAAGAAAAATGACATAACTTGCCCAAAGTCCCACAACTAGGAAGTGAGACTACATTCCAGTCCAGGCAGGCTGCCTCTGAAACCCACACTCCTGGTGCGATAAATCTGATTCAACAAGAAAACTGGTTCTTAATAAGAACTATGAAATTTACATCCCTGGAGAGCCTTAACAAATTTTTTCAAAGACTGCTTTGTCCACTCCTATTATTTTATAGGTATGAGCATGTAAATACACAGCAATCTCCAAAAACAAAAAGTTTTAATATACTGTATCCTGCCCATTGCGCTGAGTATCATCAAAAAATTACAATGAATGAATAATCACACCACTGATAATAGGGTATCGGTGAGAACTATTTGTTAAATATTTAACAGTGAATGTTTCAATAAACATGAACCAAAATATAACAGATGATATATAAAAAAAAAAAGTAGGATATAAAGTTGAGGCTATCTGTTGCACTTCCCACTACATTAGCTACAATCTCCTACATTGTCACCGAGAGGATATTTTGGAGACTTTCTTTTTTAAAGCCATTCATATTTGATTCCGAATAATTTTCTAGTTGAGATACCTTATTGGATAGATCCCAAACATTCTGTTTTTCATTTACTTGCACCTTAGCAACTCAGAGAAGCTAAGACCCCATGTTCAAGATTAATTTCAAGTGACTGCGCCACATTAAACCAAACTCAGGGTTCTTTTCAGCGTGGAGCCCTGGGCAAATGCACAGGTCACATGCCGAAAAAGCCAGCCCTGCTGAGCCCCTACATTCTATGTCAGGCACCATAACAGGCACAAGGCACAGCAATGACTTATAATCCACAATCCTGATCCTGTTAGGCAATCACCAAATATGAATTAGGTTTAAGAGTGCAAAGAACCTTTGGATCTCAAACTGCAATGTAGAGCTTGACAGTTAAATGCTAGTTAAAATGATTCAAATTCAGTTGGGCCTCTCTCCAGCTTCACTAAATATCTCTTTTATAAATCAATAGGTCAATGAGCTTTTGTAAAAAAGACTCTCAGCCAGCATGGTAACTCAGGCGGGTAATCCTAACGCTCTGTGAGGCAGCAGCGGTGGTGGATCACCTAAGCTCAGGAGTTAAGAGACCAGCCTGAGCAAGAAGCGAGATCCTGTCTCTAAAGATATCCAGGCACTGTAGCCAGGAATTGTGGTAGGTGCCTGTAGTCCCAGTTACTGGGGAGGCTGAGGCAAGATAATCACTTGAGCCCAAGAGTTTGAGGTTGCTGTGAGCTATGAGTCCAGCGCACTCTACTGAGGGCAACAAAGTAAGACTATCTCAAAAAAAAAAAAAAAAAAAGATTCTCACTAGAAAAGAAAGGGGCATTGTCAACGAAGAAAACAGTAAATAAGGCCTCAAGATCACAGTATTGCTAAATACCATGTTTCTTTATTAATTCAATTTAATGTTTTACTGTGCATCTACTCTATATTTGCATTTCATTAAAAATTAGTGCCTCACTTTTGTTGAGTTTAAACCACTTAATGAAAAGAGAACCTTAAAACTATGACCTGGGACCAGGAAATAGCATCTGAAATATGAGAAACAGAGGGATTAAAGAGTTCTCCATTCAGCACCTGTGTTCTGAGCAACTGTGTCAGGGTGGGGCACCTTTCTAGGCATTAAGAACTCAAGGAGGCCAAAACACTCTTCCCTCGCTTGTGTAGTTCATTGGAAAAGACGAACATCAGACAACCAATTCTTTCTAAAAGTAATTTTTAAGATAATTTACCCTGTAATTCCAAGATATAATGGAGGCCTGCGTTTACTCTAGGAGTTTCCTCTAAGAAACACAAATCTTGAGTTGAGAAGTAAAAGATATTCTTCTACCCACCCTAAATAGAACTGTAGTTTTGATCATTACAAAGGCACAAAATTATTCTGCAGAACAAAAAATGGACTACATGCCCCCAAAGTAGATACACTTGTAATTCATGTATGAATCAAATCACATACGTGTGGACCACACTTTTAGAGGTACGAGTTGGGATTACGGTTATAAAAATTCGGAATCTATGCACTCCATAAGGACTCCTCACCAACAGTTTTCATAAAACTGCAGTATGTTAATCTCCTGGGGATTATCAGATTCCATTAATGTGTCTAAGTATCCTACTTAGCACCTCCAACAAGACGCTGGATAAATGCTGGGGATTATTGTTAATACAAATCAAGAGTAATTGATCCTTATAATACTACTACTAAATAAATACTTTTATAATATCAGTGCTATAAAGGCCCAAGCGGTGTTTAAAAGCAGTTGTATCTTAAGGGAGCAAACAGCAGGCAGGAAGCCCAATTATATCATGGCTACAAAAGATGAAACTAACACACACTTTAATAGTTCTCTTTGCTATATCAGACATACCTCTGTACAATTTTACTTTGAGGGAAAGAGGGGGAAAGAGAATCATATAAAAAATTAATCTTGCATTAACACAGTGCTTTCCAGTTTCACAAAACGTTTTTACCCACTTCATCCAATTTGCTTGCTGAATCCTTTAACTATTAAGCATGTACCATAATAGAGTATGCATTCCTAACACAATTCCAAGGAGCTACAGCTTCTCTGTCCTTAACTTCTAAATTTATCCCTACAAGTGTGCCACTGAGAACACACGTACCAATACTTCTACGCATTTTATAACCAAATAACTTTGGTGCAATAACTTGAATGAAGCTCAGAAGAGAAAAGAATCTTTGTAGTATATTCTATCAAAAGAAAAAGCTACTCAAAAAAAGACATAAATGAAAAATCGACAGTGACTATCCCAAATGTAATCTTAAATTTCCTTATTACATAAATCAGCTGAAAGCTTCCCAAGGGAAATTGTGCTATAATACATCTAATGATCCTGTAGGGACCTCTTTTAGAGGAAAATATTTAGGCAACACTCATAAAAGCACAGGTCAGTTTTCTTTTCATAAAAGAACTGTCAGTTCTTGACAGTTTAACCCAAACATGGAAATACAGGGTATGTTCCAATTTGGAATGATTTTTAGCTTTACTAGGAACTACTAAATAATATTTTCATCTAGTAAAGCCATTCTCCATTAAGTCTCTGATTTAAGAAACCTTAGTAGACCTCTCAGTGAACTTTGGCATTTTGGCTGTGTGGCCAAAGGAACAATCTACCATTACAAAGCCTATTCATGAGTCAGCTGGGGAAGTAATCTCAATGACCACAACTTGGCGGCTACTGGACTCCTCTTCACCACACCTGCCAGTATACAAGACACTATGATTTAAGTTACTAAGTTATAAATTATTAGTACTATACATCAATTCTAAAATATAATTTAAAAAATCACTAATGCAAATTTAAACTTTTCAATTTAAATGCCTGCATTTACTTCTTTTCAATTTTTAAAAGTCTACCTCTAGCAACCTCTAAAAATCCATCTGTAATTTGAGGATAATAAATCCAGAGCTACGCTGTCTTCAGGTTCGCAACATCATTAGTATTTTTTTCCTCCAAAATTCATCACTCTACCCAAAGAAAACTGAGGTCACTTGTCATAATTCTCCCTCTGATGGATAACGGTAGGACGTTTGTGCTTTGCGCTAAACATTCATATCTTTGTTTCCAAAACAAAGTGAAAAGGTGGCAGTTAGGAGAGTGAAAACAAGGGGTTTCCAGCCGTGGCTTTGTGAAAAGCAAGCCGGACAGTGACAAAACCCCTCGGGCCCTCCGAGGTCAGCGTTCACCCGCATCCCCGCGCCGGGAGCCCCGGTCCTCTGGGCCCACCTGACCCCGCGTCCCCTCGCCAGGGGAGGGGCGGGTGATGGGGTCTCCAGGGACAACTGTCACCCGCCCAGCCCCGGGCTTTTCCGCGCAGTGGAGGCCCCTGCCATCGCGGTAAGGGGAGCCCAGGGCACCCGGGAGCGTGTTCTCCCGCCGGGGCCCAGAAAGCAGGTCTGGGAGGGCGCTACGGCGGCCGGCGGGAGCGGCGAGCCCCACTTTCTCCGGGCAGGAAAGGGGGAGGCCGAGAGCATTTCCTGTTGTGCAGCCGAAACCGGCGGAGACGTCACCGCATGCACACTTCCCCGGGTGTCAGCGGACGGGGCCAAAGTTCAAGCGCGTCCGGGGCGGCCGGGGCTCTCCTCCCGGGAGGGAGGCTCCGGAGCTGCGTGAGGGGGCCGCCCCACCTCGCGGAGAAAGCCGCGCCCCGCCCCGCGCTCCTCCGCTCCGCCCCGCGCCCCGCCCCGCGCTCCTCCGCCCCGCCCCGCCGCGCTCCTCAGCCCCTGCTGCCTTCCAGCCGCAGGACCAGGCAGGGTTGCCAGGTGCTCGGATCAAGCTCTCTCCCAGCGCACAATTTCTTAGCTAAGTCTTGAACGTAATTTCCTTAAGGAGGGTTCTTTTTTCACATTAGGATTGTTTTTAAATCACCCAAAGTAAAAATGACTTAAGTGTTGTTGCCATTCTCTTGTCCCCTCGTTTTCTCTCGTCTCCTCCCCAATTGTGGATTCTTCCATAAGCAACCGTGGAAGAGGGCAAAAGAATTTCTGCGCTGCACGGCTCCGGAGAGGTCAAAGGACGCAGGAAGACTTCCTAAGATGTTTCTAAAAGCATAATCTCTTTTTTTCCGCTATGAAAACACCATTCCACTACATACCATGTGAATTCCTTTTAGTTATTAGGACGTTAGTTTATCATATATCAATTAATATTGTTTTAAAATAAGAGTTTCTTAAGAATCTTTCAATCCTATACTTAATCCTCTTTCATAGCAAACAACGTTTGGCCAGACTGTTTTAAAGTGAAAATTACCCATCCATATTTTTTTAGGATTATTTTAAAAATTTCTTTAATCCTAAATGTCCAGTCTTCCTTTTGGTTTGGAGCCATAAACCGGATGATAACCATGTGTAATTCTAGAAAAGCAGTGCCTTAAGGTTAATAATGGTTTAAAAAATAAGATCATGAGATACTGTATAATCATTCTGAAATAAAAAACTGAAATAGTTTAATTTCATTTTGCTCAGTCTGAAACATGAGACAAGCTGTCAACTACAAAACACATTATAGATTCTCTTCTCATGGGGAACAAATGTCACAGATGTTATACTGTGCCAACATTGCTAAGGTTTGTTTGTTTTGGTTTTTTTTTTTTTAGAGACAGAGTCTCACTTTGTCGCCCTTGGTCGAGTGCCATGGCTTCATGGCTCACAGCAACCTCCAGCTCCTGGACTTAGGCGATTCTCTTGTCTCAGCCTCCCGAGTAACTGGGACTACAAGCACCCGCCACAACGCCCAGCTATTTTTTTGTTGCAGTTCAGCCAGGGCTGGGTTTGAACCCACAACCCTTGGTATATGGGGCCAGTGCCCTACTCACTGAGCCACAGGCACCGCCCCATTGCTAAGGTTTGAACTTAGCAATGTTTCACGTCAGGACATGAATTCACATAACAAAATATAAGCTTGGAGTAATCATGATGTATCCATTTAGGTTCCTGGATTGCAATGAATGTACCTACCACTCTGGGACAAGCCTTGACAATGGGGGAAGGTGTGTGTATGTGGAGAAAGGAACTACATGGGAAATCTCTGTGACTTCCACTCAATTTTGCTGAACCTAAAACTACCTTAAAAAAGAAAGTACATTTTTAAAAATATACTTTAGATTTTATAAGTATCATAATACTTAAAATGTGCATGGCCTTGTAACCTATGAATTCACAAATAAATGAATCTTAAAAATTAACACAGAAATCTTGATGCCTTCATGAATTTCATCATACCAATCTACCCATTCTTGATAAAAAGTTTCATTTTTAAAAGATTACTGAATTTTTTTAATATGTTAAAGGTACAAAAAAAATTTTACAATTGAATAAACATTAGTTGTCCTATCAAGTCAACCTAAGGCAATATTAACAGTAACAGGTTTACCCACTTAAAGAGATGCAAAACCCTTCAGCACTTTTTCCTGTGGTGTCTTATTTTCTAAAGATGTAAATAACACACCTGAATATTTTGTCACAATAGCTTAAGTGTGCACAGTGTAATATATTGAGTTTATTTATTTCACACACATTTCTACCCCCATTTTCTCAAGTAACAGGCTCAGAAATTGAAATGCCCATTCAGTTCAAGATTTGCTTAGCTGCAAGGGCCTCAGAGGGGCTCCTTTCAATCTCCTTGAAAAGGGATCTCAAACCCTTCCCATTCCCAAACTCCTCACTCCAAATTACAATCTCTCCCTCTTTACTACTTAGTAACTAGTGCCCCAAAGGAGATACTGATGGGAGCGGGGGGTATAAGAAATAATCACATCCAACTCCTTTATTTGCTTAGCTTAAATAGAGCAACTTGTAAATATCTTCTTCGAGCTTCCCAAACTGTATGGTAGAATTCTTGACAGTAATACTTAGTTCAGTTTATCAGATCCCAGGAAACACTGGTGTCTCCTGAGCAGTCCCACGCCAACTTATTTTAGTATTTTTTTTCCTCATGTCAATCATTCTTTTAGCCATCAACTCTCTACAGCAATTCTGTTATTTTTGATTACAACATACTTTTACTTACTCCTTCAAATCATCTGTTAATAGTCTACAATTAACCTTCCACAAACTGTATATGAATGTCCTAAGCTCAATTCAAAGTTCACACTCTCTGGTTTACATTTAATTGCTGATGATGTTACTTGGAAAGGACAAAGGAGGAATGACTATCATATTTTATAATCCCAATTACAAACTAAATGAAATCAGCATTATAATAAATTTAGTGTAGACTGAGGATATTGTGAATAAATACATGATTGAAAATATAAACCAAAATGATAAACTATGAGTTCATCAGGTCACCATTATTTTTAAATGCATCTCTTCCACATCACAAGAGTACAAATAAAATGTGAAGATCATAGGATGTTTTGCCAGGTAACATACGAGTCTTTACACTTTCTTTTTAGTAACTGCAGGGAAAAAATGTAAATGTTCCAAACTTGTGGCCTACAGTACATTATGGGACTGCACAATTCCAACTTAATAAGGTACATATTTCATTGAATGAAAAAGATTGAGGAATCGAAACTCCCCCAAGTTAATCCTTTGAAAACTCCTTATTTAATTCAGGATTGGTTTCACTTAGATGTGTAGTTAAAATAGGAAAGTAAAAGTAAATCCTTACAATAATATCTGAGTCCCCATGCCTCTGAAATCCCAAATCTATACCTCAAAAGTCTCCACATTTTCTTAGACTTTGCAAAGTCTATGATGTGATAGACTGTGATAGGCGACCTTATTTCACAAACTGGCCTCCTCTCTAAAAAGATCCAGAAGTGTATACAAAGTGTTTTTACTCTTCCCTCGCAATACCCACATTGAGTAATAGTCTTCTTATGTGAGCTTTCACCCATCATTTGTTGTTTTTCCAGAAAACTGGCTCCCAAGAAATGCAGTGACAAAATGATCAGGACTCACTTCTTTCTGAGGTCCACATCCAATTTCCGTTACACACTGAAGGATGACATTGCTCCTCTAGAGCCAGTACTGTCCCAAATCACAGCCCAGCTCACAATTAAGCAATTGAACAACATATACCCAAACGCAAAGAGCTCACTGAGTTAACAGATTTGAACGGGAATGAAGACGGGGAGCATGACACGCGCCCCAACACACAAATGAACAAGTGAAGCCTTCACGAGAAAGACACCTCCCTACCTGATTCACAATCTCTGCTTCTAAGTCCCTTTTTTGTATGTCAGTATTATATTTCAAAACACAATGAATATTTTTTTCTACAAACTATATGAAAAAATCTGTAACTTAAAGTGTAACTTTCTCTTTCTCTTCAGTACAAATTACTAGTGTCTTCAGACCCCTTAAAGCAGCCACCTGCTATCTTTTTGGCACCAAGCATCAGTTTCATGGAAAACAATTTTTCCACCAACCATGAGGGTGGGGAGAATGGTTTCAGGACAATTCAAGTGCAGTACAGCTCCATCTCAGATCATCAGGCATTAGATTCTCACAATGAGCTAATGAGCAGGCAACCTAGATCCCTCACATGCTCAGTTCACAGTAGGGTCGGCGCTGCTATGAGAATCGAATGCCCCTGCTGAACTGACCTGAGGTGCAGCTGAGGTGGTGATGTGAGCAAGGGAGGGGAGTGGCTCTAAATACAGATGAAGCTTTGCTAGTTCACTGCTGCTCATTTCCTGATGTGCTGCCCAGTTCCTAAAAGGCCACTGACCACTTCTGGTCAGCAGCCTGAAGTTGGAGACTATAACCTTAAAAAGTAGGAAACTAGATAAAATAGAGCCCCTGTACCTAAGATGGTCCCAGACCTATGGAAGGTGATACAAAGACTGTTCATTCTCTCCTCTGGACAATAACAAGATCAGGTATCATCACCTCATACCTTTCAAGCTCTAAGTAAAAGTCAATATATTCTTCAAATAGAAATATATTTACATAGTACCCAAGTGTTTAAGAGCAAACCTCCTTCTTCAGCCTCCACCTATATTTAATACTTCAGAATTGGCTCTCGATAAAATCTAAATAATAGTTAAGTGTTCAGATGGCCTGTAAGCAAGCATGTTAGGGAAACAGCTGTGTTCCTATATGCATTAAAGTAAAACTGAAGGGCGGTGCTTGTGGCTCAGTGGGTAGGGTGCCTGCCCCCTATACCAAGGGTAACAGGTTCAAACCTGGCCCCAGCCAAACTGCAACAAAAAAATAGCCAGGCATTGTGGCAGGCGCCTGTAGTCCCAGCTACTCAGAAGGCTGAGGCAAGAGAATCGCCTAAGCTCAGGAGTTGGAGATAGCTGTGAGCTGTGTGATGCCACTGCACTCTACTGAGGGCGATGAAGTGAGACTCTGTCTCTACAAAAAAAAAATAAAACTGAAAATTAATGAACTGTATGTTATCATATTACAATGTAGTATTCTTTATTCCTCCTAGTCCCAGACAAAGTCATGTGTACTTCTCCAGAGACTAAAAGTGTGACTGGAGCTAAATCTAAAATACATTAATTTCCATAATGGTTAAAATAAGAGTTCCAAAATCAAAGTGCCAACTTAGGAAATTACAACTTTTGTTTCAGTAACATATAATTAATTCCTGATTTTCATTTACTATATTACTTCTGCATATACATCCAGATGTTCTACGAAATATGTGCCTGTTGAAATATTCACTTTCTTTACTATTCATCATGGGGAACAATGTGCAGCAAGCAATCTGTGCAGGCAAATTTCATAGGTACTAAAGGCAGTCTAGATCTCAAGGAAGAATTTTTTTTAATTGTTAAGATGCAATGAAATTCTGCGTTATCTAGGGTACTCTATAGATGACATTCTTACAAGTAACATATATGCATGAAAGACTTTCCGATAGTCTATATCCCTATTTTTAACTAACAGAAAAATATAAATTGAAAAAAAAAGGTTAATTTGCTTTATACTAAAACAGCAATCATTTGAGCTAAGCTTATCAACAGGGCATGTCACTTATATGGCCAAAAAGTAGGAGGGAGAAAAGGTATGCGTAACTGGCTCAAGTGTGAGCTTACCATTATGTCTACCAGCAGGACACTCTACCCTTATCATTAAAGTCTTCATCCCTGCAATTGTTGGGTTTCTAGAGCACAGCGTATAATAGTAATATGCCAAATTAAACCCAGTGTCTTACATGCAAAGTCCATATATTTCATGCTATTTATAAATGCAATTGAATACTTTCTGCATAAAAATTTTCACATACATATCTTCCATCTACTTTTCAATTTCATTAAACTGTGCTTCTAAAGTTATAGAACTGCTACAGTCAAGGACCAGCTTCTCAATGGTGCAATCACAATCCACTATTACCCATCATTTAAGATACAAACTCCTTAAACTAGAATACAAGTTCTTAGAAAATATATCCCAATCTTTCTAACTTTTCACCAACATTCACTTAATATGCATTTTATGCTGCCCTAAAATCAGACACTTCTCTTAAAACACTCTTGACACTTTGCCACACTGGAGAGTTTGCCTGAGAAAAGTATCCCCTTCTGCCATAAAACCTCTCCCCAGTCCTCAGCCAGGGCTGATGTTTATAACTTCTCAGTACTTTATATTTATCATTGCTGCTTCTCTTGAGTAGTTCTTTTTCTCAGTATAGCAGATTATAAAAGTTTTGATGATGAGAACAGTGACTCTTTATATTTCATATTCTATTTACATTTATAGTCTACTTTATATTCCCGTAAGTCTTATACATGCCAGAATCTCAGTAATTATATTTGTCAGTATCAATTTGTATTACATTATTATACATTCCAACTCAGTTCTAATTATACTGCCTAGAAAGTCTCAGCAAGCATGGCAAGGTCTTTTCTGTAGAACGTTCCTAAAACAGTTGCTAAGAGGCCATCTTCTGGAAAGTCACTGGAGATAAGCAGTTTATTTTTGAGGACTCATCAAACAGGAAAAACAAAACAAAACAAGCAAACAAAAAAATAGCCTGGAGTAGATTTCAGACACAAGCAACCAGATCTCTGAAGAAATTAATAAAATAAAAATGAAAATAACATCAGATGAGTTCTAGTTGAAGGAACTGGGAATATTTAGCCTGAGGAAGAGATATTTCAGGTGAACATGATTGCTACAGGACTGTCATGAAAGACAATGAACAAACTTGTTCTAGACAGCTACAGAGGGCTCCACTGCTGATAAACACAAACGACCAGGAGCAGAACAGACCACCCTAAAAAATAAAAATGTTTTGAAGTAGAGACTGAAGCAGGCAGTCTTGGTAAACTGTCCTCACTGACACATTTAGTCCCAAGTAGGGATCAAATGATGCCTCCAATGGTTTTATCTAATCCCAAAATTCTCTAAGAGACTTTACATTGCAAAGTGGCCTGTCACCAGCTGACAAAGCAAAACTGATGCTACCCTTAAGAAAATTAATCAGCATATTTAAATGAGACCCTTTAAAAGATGCTCTAAATAAGTCATCACTGCAGTACTATAAATTATATCACAGCGAAAGGAAGAAGTGAAATGACTCACAAAAGGTTCAACTGATGCTGAAGATGCAGCCTGCTCAAAACCAAGATCTGACCCATCTGGAAAAAAGCACTAAGAAAAGGTCACACCAAATAAGAAAACAGGTTATTTGCATATCCCAAAAGACCCTCCAAATCCCATTGCTTCCTCCCTGTCCCATTCTCTGCCTCATTTTTATTTTTTTAGAAATACATATCAACTGTTCAACAAATAAGGACAGTAGCTTGATTTACACAACTGTGTGACATATTGCAAAGATTTCATATGAAATTTAAACTAAAACCAGTTGGCTCAAAGGAGATCACAAATGTCAAATATACTGTTTGGCACTGTTTGCTTTTACAGTTATATGACGAGTTAGTATAATATAATCACAGCAGGCTACAAAGCCATGGAAATATTGTTATTAATTTCAAAGTGTCTTCCGTTTGCTTCATATTACTCTCATCTCCTATCACCCACAACAGTACAGGAAAAGAAACATAAATCATGAGGACAATTTCTTCACAATATAAATTCCTGGGATTACTTGCTAAAATGTAAAATTTTTCTACATTAGCTATTAATTCCCATCATAACCATTTTCAGATATCATTAGATTCCACATTGGCAAACTCCCACCGGAGCCAAAAATCTACTGATGACTGAGGAAATCAGGAGTTTATCGTCCAGTCATTTGCTATATTCTATACTGTCCAGTGATTTATTTTAAAAGGTTACTTAGAATATTCACAGCCACTTGTTCCACTTTGAAAGTTACTTTCGATTAAATTTGGGCACCAAGTTCATCACCAATATGACTGAAGTCATTTGAACAAGTAAACAGATCGCAAATTCGAAAACAAAGACCTTTGGATTCCTTTTCTCTTGCTGGACCATGGGTACATCTCCCTGGATACTGTGTTACACGTGTGCTTTAGTGACCTACACAAAATGTAAACCCGCCAGCTAATATTAGGACAAGCTGTGGAGCTCCTGAACATTATAATAAATTGCATCAGTATCAGCCAATTATCTCGAAAACACTCTCCTAACCCCTTTCACAAATGTATTGCGCCTTGTCTGATTTTTTTCAACAATTGAATTATTCTCAAAACCGAGTGTTGCTTCATGAACTAAAAATAGCCACTCCAATTCTCTTATGTTACCCTGCTCTATTCCCAGGAGGTAGGACAGTGCTATAAACAATGCTTCATTTTTACAGATGAAGAAACAATGAAATATAACAGAAGTACAGCCACTTAGCCTGAATCATTTTGAAAATCAATAATGAGGCAAGCAATAAAGTAGTGGGGTCAGAGTTTAGAGTTGTACATTCTGATGTTCCTAGAGCCCTATCCTGGGCTCTAATGAGCATTTTCTCACAAAAGCAGAAAAGACATCTGAAATCCGCACTTTACCCAAAGAGTAATATTTTTCTATTTCTCCCAATGTAAACTTTGACACATGGCTACTGAAACTGACAAGAAAATAAATTGAACATCTATAACCCTTGAATTTCCCCTGGCTTAGAGAAATCGACATTATCTAAAACATAAGCATCAGCAAAAGAAAAATAAAGTTTGATAACTGTTCCATGGATAATCAGAGGCTGAACTTGCCACGACCTATCTATGAAGTACTGAACCAGCCATCAGGACTGTCACTGGGGAATTGCCAAGTTGCAAAGACAGAAGATTTCACTACTAGCTACCCAAGAAAGGAAAGCTTTACAACCCCCGGCCTTCCCTCCTTCATTTTTCTTTGCCTCCCTGGGGCAAGGATATCAGTGGAGGAAAGGAATACACTCTCTCTTTTATGCCAAATTTATCCAAACAGGCCCACAAGAAACAACTCTTCCTCAAATCCCACACCCAGGAGCAACTGGTGGCCTGCACACAGCTTCCTTCTCAGAGCTCCCTGCACAAAACATGGCCAAAGGCGTCTCAGACAAAAGAACCCCAGTTCAACTACAAACTTCCCCATCCCACGGCAGTGAAAAGTGTACCTCAAGACGGCTCCATGTGTTCACTTGCCCTAAAAACAAGTGAGAAGGGTAGGGTCTCGAGGGCCTTCCACTGTGGGGTTATTTTGTTTGTTTGTTTGTTTTTCCAGTTTTTGGCCGGGCCTGGGTTTGAACCCACCACCTCCAACATATGGAGCGGGCACCCTTCTCCTTTGAGCCACAGGCACTGCCTTCCACTGTGGTTTTGAGAGAGGTGTTTGTGATTGCTGGGTGGGTGGGCCCACCAACCAGGTCCAGGGCGTTGTTTCCTAGAGATGCATAAAACTGAACTTGCCAAGAAGCACTCACGGGTGAGCACACTAAAGGACTCCGGCTGCGAAGCCAGCACTCGAACCCACTGAGGGCTTCCTTCATTAGGTTCCGATATCACCTCTCATCTTAGCATGATAGCATTTCAGCCATTAGCCTCTTGAAAATTTTAATCCTTCACCAAATATCTAGTGTCATACACTGAGTTTACCACACTTTGGTGAAAATGTGAACCATCATACTAAAAATTTTACAACAAAAACTATCAGTAAAAAAACTGAACAGTACCTTCAAGATAAGATTAAAACAAACCTTTTCACTTTGGCAAACTTATAAGTGTGTTTGATAACATTAATAGAATGTGTCATTTGAAAACCATTTGTTTTCTTGCCCATGAGAAATAGCCAGCACCTGATTCTACAGGTACGCAGGACCAGAATGCTGAACCATGAAAAGGAATTAAAAAAGAAAACAAAAAAACACTGCTACAATATTTAGTTACATAAAAACAGTACCTCTCCAAAAAGTACCTTACTATGAAACACACACACACATATATATGTAAAATAAATGGTGTATTATGTTAGTGATTTAATAAGCCTTGCAATGCTTCTTCTTCTGTTTTTTTTTTTTTAAGAGACAGAATCTCACTTTGTCGCCCTTGGTAGAGTGCCGTGGCATCACAGCTCACAGAAACCTCCAGCTCTTGGGCTTAGGTGATTCTCTTGCCTCAGCCTTCCAAGTAGCTGGGACAACAGGTGCCCACCACAACGCCCGGTTATTTTTTTGTTGCAGATTTGGCCCGGGCTGGGTTTGAACACGCCACCCTTGGTATATGGGGCCGGCGCCCTACTCACTGAGCCACAGGCACCACTAGCCTTGCAATACTTCTTAAACTGTCACCTGGGTTAAGAGAGACAATTAAAAAGAGATTCCTGAAAACACTGAAAAGTTTAGTCTATTTGAATGCAAACTCCATGAGGGCCAGATTTTTTTTACTATTTTTGTCCACTGATAAATCCCCAATGACTAGAACAGCATGTTTCTTAGAGCAGGTGCTTAATGAATCTTCCTTGAATTAATAAATTTTTTTGTTAACGTTACCAGTCCCCTGAACACCAGTTGTGTATTCTAAGTAGGCCCAAATCTCCATGAGTAAACACTGGTTCTTTTGGCTCTTACAATTTACACAAAAGTTCAAGTTTGGGAACGCAGGCCCCAAAATCTATTTTTAGACCCAAAACTCCAGAATGATTATCCACAGAGACCCAGAGAATTTAGTTCACTTCACTGGGATAGCACTGGCTGAGCTAAGTGATGTTTCCATTTGTTAACTGTTGAAACCATGTACATTCTAACAGTATTTCTTAAACCACTTCAATCAAGAGTTTAATGAACCATCTGGAACGTTTAAGTAATATTTTACTGTCACAACAATTCAAATTCTATTGTGTTTTTCTTTGAGTCTAATCCCTTATGAATAATCCACAGCTACTAGGTATTAAACGTTACATGTGCTCCCTGAGATAGGAACACATATTCACCCAAAAATTTCACAATGACACTTGAACAGGTGTTATCCTTATTTTGTAACCTCAGTTTGATTAAGTGATCTTAATTCCCAGATTCCCCCAGCTGGTGGTAGGGCTGAAATTCATCCAATTCTGTCTGATTCAAACATAGGCTCCTAACCCCTAGGCTACCTGTTTCTCCCACGGGTGCACATCTATACATTGCTCAGGGGAGACAGTAGTGCTAAGTGATAAAAATGGTTGGCAATATTTTTTTAAAATTTGATGTGCTAACAATTGCTTATACTGCATAGACGGGTGAAAAAAACAAGTGTTTTCCAAGCCAATTAGCCAAGTTCAAATCCTACTTCACCAATGACTCCCAGGGTCTTGGCAAAAACCAGGTAAACTTTCTGAATCTCAGTTTCCATAAGTGTAAACATGAAGATAAGAAAACGAAATCTTCTCAGGGTTGTTGTGAGAGCTAAGGAAGCTAAGGTAAGGAGAACGGCTGGGAGGGGGCCTGGCACAGGGTAAGTGCTCTTTAAGCTTGAATTCCTTTCCTTCTAACGGATTTGCTAAATTGGCACTGTACTGATTTTTTTAAGTGTTTAGTTCATCCTTGTAATACCATAATTACAGAATATAATGACATTGCATTCTCTACAGCTACAAAATAGAATTTATAAACTGATAGAATATGAGTTGGAAGAGACTTTAGGAGCCATCTGTTCCAATCTCTTCCACTTCCAAATGAGGTCCGGAGAGCTTCAATGACTTGTTTCCAAGTTTTCAAAGAAAGTTAATTGCAAAGACAGGACTAGATCTTGCTTCCCTCCCACCCCCATTCCTGCTATACCCTGGGCTTCTGCCTCATGTTACACAGGCATGGCAACGCATGTAATTTTCAGACAATTAAGCAGTATAAAGTAACTTCGATTTAATTGCATCCAATTAACAAGCCAAATTAGCGTTTCATATGTACACTATTAAACTAGTTGTCTGGCTTCCAAAAGAAATAAAACACAGTTTCAAACAAATCTAACACTTTAGTGAACAAAGCTACTTACAATTTAAATTAGCTTTCCTATAATCTTCTTTATATGGAATTAGACATAATTTCCACTTAAAAAAAACGCTTTCTGCAACCATCAGGATGAGACTTCATGTCCTATTTTAAGTATCAAAATTTTCTCTCACTGAACACATGATTTTCTAAGATTTGTGTATGTGTGTGGGTGGATACATGCCTGTCCAAACACACACACTTACAGATCCCTAAGCAAATACAAATGAAGGTGTGTCTACATTTACCTGCTGCCAACTTTCAAAAGTCCCACCTTTTTGCTGAGCTTCTGAACTCAAATTCAATCTGCCACAATGCAAATAATAAGAGCTTCGAAGATCTCCCACTTTGTTTTTCAGAGAAAATGAAACCACCAAATAAAGCTTTGCCAAACAAAGCACTGCATTTCAAACACACTGCACTACACTATCTGTCCATGATCGTCATGATTTAGATACAACTGCTACCAACTAAAAAGCAGTATTCTAATTAACCTTTAAATGTTACCTGTCTGTCCTTTACACATATACACGTAAAAATAGAAATACTTTGTAATTTAAAGTATAAATGTTTTTTTGTTTGTTTTTAATAATTTTATTAAATCATAATTGTGTACATTGGTGCAATCATAGGGCAGAATGTGCTTCATATACAATCAGAAACATTTTGATCGTACTATGAGAGATAGCCTTCATGGCATTTTCTTAATCACTATAAGTATAAATGT
>CAUYRH010164181.1:0-23249 GCA_963574655.1 Perodicticus potto | reverse complement strand
TACCAAACACTCCATGTCTTTAACATTTTAATCTCTCGAAAGTCAGGGAATTTTATGATCAGTGGCAAGGTGGTCATGAATGGCCAGCAATTCACAGAGATATGGACATGGCTGGACAGAAGCCCCAGCCCACAGGGGAGGGACCTCGCTGTGGCCATCAGGGCACCATGGAGGGAGCCGCCCCCCAGACAGCAGGGGGAGAGGCGGAGGAGGGGCAGCTCAGAAACGGGGCTGACGCCCCTGGGATGACTCCGCTGCGCCCGAGGACCTCCATGTTCCCAGAGTGGGATGCCCTGGATCACAAGTTACAAGCCGGGCAATGGGGTCTTGACTGCAGCTACCGCTGTCCTTCAGCATCCCAACAAACAAGCCCCATAGGGTCCGGGAATGTCAGTCCTGATGTCTGAAAACATTCACTGCACACCTGCCAAGATCAAAGAAATGCAACATCTACACTTGCAAAATGGTTGTCAGCACAGGAGAAGACCCTGCAGCTAGGCCGGTGTGCGCCAGCAGGGCCCTCGGGGACACAGGGGCTGCGCTGAGTGCAAACCGCCCTGGCCTGGGTGGCCAGACCGTCCCTGTTTTAGCATGAAACTGAGGGGGTCCCAGGATACGGCTGTGGCCCAGGGAAACCTTCCACAGATCTAACTTGTGGTTTCCTTTTGTCTATTCACACGTGTGACATATAACAACGTTTGTCTAAATTGATCCGGAATTTATGCTCCTTTTGTGAGCATAATGTAAAGAATTTCTAAGTGATGGGAAAGATTGGACTCAGTCTAAGTGGCACTGTCTCTGGTGATGAAATGGAAGTGCTGGTCTCGCCTCCTTGCTAACGGCTCATGGTCACAGCAGTAGGTGGGGGCACTGACGCTCCAAAGACTCCAAGGTGACTGGTGGCCTCACAGAGAAAAGATTCTTATTCAGGCCCTTCATGTTACACGGCTCCATCATGGCAGCACAGGAAAAATACCAAACGGAGAAGCCAGGAAGACGGGAGAAGGGACTCGAACAGAAGGCAGCCAAGGGCAGATGTGCACATCCCCACAGGAAGGCAGTGACCGACCGGCACAGATGCAGCCATGGGAGGTGGGCGGCGTCCACCTCCTCATTTTGCGACAAGGAAGCCGAGGCACCAGGCAAGCAGGACATCAGCACCGTCTCGGGTGCAAGTGAGACTGGCCTCCTAGGCAAGCTGTCTGGAGCCAACGCCCCAGGCCAGGACCCCATCTGCCCCCACGCCTGGAAGAAAACATGCTTCTCCAGCTGCCGGCTTCATCCTGGGCGACCCCTGAGCCCATCCCAAAGGGAGCCCTTCCCGCTGATGGAGTTTCCACACCAGCACTTGGCCGTGCTCAGGCGCCAAAGCGGAAGAGGAAGGAAGACCCTTGGGCTGCTCGCCTGCCGTGCACCTGGGGCTCGACCTGCTCCCCAAACTCTCAGGCACTGTGACCGCAAACGGCATCTCCTCCCTTTAGACACAGGCTGAGGCTCAGAGCTGAGACAGCCTGGCTGACATGCAGGGTGGGACCTTAGACTCCAGTCCCCTGTCTCTGCAAAGCCCCAACCTCTACATCACCTGGTGGTCCTCAGCCCCACCTTCGCTCCTAGGTGTAGGGCAGTGAGCAGAGAGAGAACTGTGTGTGCACACACAAGCATGTGCGTGGGTTCACGTCACTGGTAATTTTTTCAATTATTGGTTATAAAGATGAAACTTCTCTTTTGATGCCGACATTTACAGTTGAAAGGCATTTTCACGGACTGAGACTTTGGCTTTTAACATCAGCAGTGCTCACAACGGGGCCTGCACGCACGTCTGAGGCCCTGGTCACTGCTGCACATGGCCCTGGGCTGAGGGTTGACATGTGAGAAGTCCAAGCACCAGCCACACAGGGGACACATGAACATGTTGCCCAGTTCACGGGACTCAGTCTCCTCCCTTCGTTTGTAAAGGAAACACATTCTGTGCCCACTTGCCTGCCGCAAAGAGCTTCAACGATCAAGGGAGAGGAGTAGATGATTTGTAAAAAACTGTTTGCTTAAACAAAAACAAATGACAACCAGATTACTAAAGCACTTTGCATCTTGCTGGGCAGCAGAATCCGTCTTGTCAATCAATGTCAAGTCCTTTTTCTCCAAAAGGTAAAAATGTGAGTTTCAAAAGACCTGGGATTTGGTTTCTCAGCTGCTCCTTCTGCCCTGCAGCCCAGGGACCGTCCCCTGCGCTCCACCCTGTAGTCGTGGCTTCAGCTGGGGAAGGGGGAAGCTGGTCTAGCCCGTCCCTGTGTATCCCGGTCGCCGGCCGCTCAGCCCAGGCTCCGTGGGCTGTGCTTGATGACCTCACCCCTTCCTGCTGCCAGCTGCCCTCTGAGTAGGGTGACTGAACCAAGTGCAGTGGCCCCACTTCCACGATGACGAGCTGGAGTCTGCATGTTTCTGTTTCTTACAGGAGGGACAAGCCTGTGGAATGTTACAGGGATGAGTTTCACACAATCTGAAGTAAACTAAGGAAGCCTGGGTGAGGCCTGTTGCTTTCGGGATCCATCACAGCACCCCCAGTTCTCCCAGGCTCCTGAGATGCTCGGTAGCCACAGACATGCAGGCTCTGAAATACGCCCTGTCGCCTGCTTCAGAGCAACACCTCTTTGGGGTCTTTCTACAGCTTCACTCCATGTTGTGACAAGGCACACACTAGTGGCAGCCTGCTGTTTGCCTCCCTCTCCCTCCGAGATGGGGCCAGGGGCAGCACAGCCCCCGGGCTAAGATGTGTGGGATGGGCCAAGGAGGGGCAGCAAGTAGCCTGTGACCTCTGTCACTCTACAGTGGGCTCGTGGGGGAGAGGGGAAACACCCACCCGCACGGAAAGCAGGGGAGAGGCCTACATGAGAGAGAGAGCAGGGGAGAGGCCTGCATGAGAGAGAGAGCAGGGGAGAGGCCTGCATGAGAGAGAGAGCAGGGGAGAGGCCTGCTGGTCGCACACACCCTGTGGGACAAAGAGCAGATGTCCAACAGAGACGCTGCCCATGAAAATCCCTGGTGTTTAGCAGGATGTTTTTAGAGCCGAGAGTGACACAGAGATGTCTGGCTTTCTGCATCAGTGACACTAATCTGAAAGGAGCCAGAGTTAAAGATGCTAAAGCAAAAGGCTTGTCAGCAAGCGAAGGTCGATCATTACTCCTAGCCGGGCTCCTCTCCACCAAGGGCGGACAGGCCGAGAGTTTCCTGTAGGGCCTGGCATGGGCATAGAGCAGGCACAAGAGAAGACGGCCCGTTTCTTCAAGTGCCAGGAAAATCTACCAGGTTTGTCATAATGGCAAAGGTACATTTTCAGTGAGTGATTACTTTGCTGTGTAGAATATTAGCCCCGGAACAAACCTGGCCACCTGTCAGTTTTGTAAACTCATCCCCAGCCAGGCAAGGTCCCACCGCGAAGGCCACCATGGGAGGCAGAGAGGAAGGCAGGTCTCAGTGGCCACAGGGACATGTGGAATCGTGCTGCTCCCTCAGCACCTTCAGTGAGGCTCATCCCCTGCACCACATTTGTCCATTTTTCCCTGAAAACTGCCATTTTTACAGCTGAAGAAAATGAGGCTTAACATGGTGATGACCTCATAAAGTTCACATGCGAAGCTCATAGCATATTCAAAAGTAAAACCCAGGGCTTCTAGCGAATGGTCCTTTCCCCGAACTTGCCCCATCCAGACTCCCAGTGCTGGTGCTGTAACAGGGTGGATGAATCTCTAATTCTTCAGGATTGGGTACCGTGTTGAGATGCCCACAGGCTCCGCATGCACGTGGCCTAGAGCATCTCTGTGGTAAACGCATCAAACATCCAAGCTTCTGAGCACACACAGCTGCAGGTCACAATGTTGCTGCAGGCTGCCGGCCATTGCGACTGCAGCCCTCCTCCCCCAGGTCTCTGTCATGGCCCCTCATGTGGTTTTTCCTCTGCCTACAATGTCCTTCTTCGTACTCTGTCTCTGAGAAGCTTCCACTCGTCTTTCCAGACCTGGTCCAGGCGCAGCCTCCTCTTCAGAGGGCTCCCTAGCCGGCCTTCTTCCCGCCACGGCAGAATTTCAGTGCTTCCTTTCCAGTGTCCCCGACTGGTTTCACTTGTCCGTCCCTTGGTGGGCTGTTTCCCTTCTCATGTTCATCTCTCTGCATCTCCTCCCGACTGGCCCGCCACCTCCTCTAGCCAGGGTCCTTTTGTGAGCATTTCTGTAACTCGGGCACAGAATGCACCAGTTGGACTGAATACAAAAGGCGCTTAATACGTGTTGGGCAGATTAAATTGTTCCCTGGAGTCTTGTCCCCCAACTTTGCCAATTTTTTTCTGTTTATGCAGCTGGGAGAGGTAGGAGGGCCTTAATCTGTAGCATTTGCCAAGTTCCAGGGCAGAAATACACCTCCTGTGCCCATTTTGGCTCCCCCAACACGAACCCTCTAATTCCTGATGTTTAGGGCTCTGCTCTTGGCTGGTCACAACTTGCTCCAGGGCACCTGTCCATGGTATGTCCCACACTCACTGCTCTGCCTGGGATCTGGGATGGTTTCTGCAGGGTAAGAACCACCATGTGCAGTGTGCCCAGTGCGGCCTCACGGAGCCCGGGGTGGCAGAGCCCAGAGGACCGGGTCTAGGTCGAATCCTTCAGCAGACCCATCCCACCTCCTGTGTGGGCACAGGGCTGTTCTCACTAGCACAGTGTCCTGTTTTCCTGTGAATTATAATTGAATTCTGGTGACATCAATGGTTTTGTCACCATTTTTTTTCTGCAAATGATGTTCATCTTCAAAGAAAACACAATGATACCCTTTACCAGGGCGGACAGTTAAGATCATGAGCTTATCCTAGAAAAAGTGCAACATACCGCATTGCTGAACATTGCTACCGTCACCCTGGAAGTGCTGCCCTTGGGAAACTGTGCTCCGAAGCCAGAGCCTAGTCCACCCTTCACAGCAATTTTAGAGCTCTTTTTCTGAAATATTCATCAGAGCTGTTGTCATTGTATGAGGTCTGACAATTTAGTTCTCTAACTCATTCTAGAAAAAGTGCTTTGGGGCAACTGGCGTCTGTTCCTCTGTGTGTAGTTTCTACATCCAACCGGGCGCGAGGCCATCCTTCCTCTGTGGAGGCCGGAAAGGGAATGAAAGAGTATCAGGAAAATCCCCAAACCTTTCTGACACAGGAAGTTCCAGTGTCTACACTTGTCCTCCGGGCCGGAAAAGGGGGGCTCCAACTGAGGGCAGGCCCACAGCCTGCACCTGATCTGGGTTCTGTAGGATTTAGTTATTAGAGGGAGGGACACAGTGGAAGCCATGCACCAGCTGGTGAGGAAGAAAATGCCAATATCTGTGGCTTCCTCCAACTTCCCACAGAGGCAACACGTGTACAAGTCAATCTCTCAGCCATGTTAGCAAGTTTAAAGAAATGGAAAGGGTCCTTGAACCCACGTGTCAAAATCCCCTGAACACCCAAATCCCTGGAACATCCAGATTCCCCAATAGCCCACGTTCCCTGGTCACTGTAGGCCCTTGTCACGTGCTCTGTCACTCTGCCCACTGTGAGAGCTGCTCATGCACTGTAACTTCTCCATCATGGGTGCTGTCTACATGCTCATATTTTCTCAAGTATATAACACCATAGTTAGGAACATCATTCACAAGTATAAAATCCAATTATATGCAGTTAAACTTAATTGCAAATAAGATGTTCCTTATAATCTCACTGGGATATTCTGGTCTCTTTCCTAGCATGGAGACCATGTGCCTAGGAAGCCAGATTTTAGCCCTTGACATGTGGAACTGCTTTAGTGACGAGTTGTGACAAGGGGAAAAGAGACTTCATTTTGTATTAGAACAAAGGTCTCATGAGAGATTCAACTCACCAACCTCTAATCCATTAGCAAGTTTGTGACTTTTTCTTTGTCACAAAGAACAAGGGTCTGTTTATAAAGATCATCACATCTCAGGCAGGGAAGTCCAACCCTTTTTCTTTCCTACACATTGGAAAAAGAAGAGTTGTCTTAGGACCGGGTACGGTGGCTCACACCTGTAAACCCAGCATTCTGGGAGGCCAAAAACAGGTGGATTGCTTGAGCTCAGGAGTCCAAGACCAGCTGAGCAAGAGCAAGACCCCCTCTCTACTAAAGATGGAAAAATTAGCTGCGTGTGGTGGCAGGTGCCTGTAGTCCCAGCTACAGGAGGCTGAGACAGGAAGATCACTTGAGCCCAGAAGTTTGAGGTTGCTATGAGCTATAACAACACGGCTCTCTAGCCTAGGCAACAGAGGGAGACTATGTTTTAAATGAAGGAGTTGCCTTGGGCCACATATTAAATACACAAACACTAAGAAAAGCTGATGAGCAAAGCAAAAGGTCATGGATACTTTTCTCAAGGCCGCCACCACAGATAAGCAAAATATTCCTCAAATAATCTGCATGTGACCTGCAAGCCACAGGTTGGACACCCCTGGTTTAATCCTTTGTTTGAAGGTGCTGTTTTATGTACATATCAGTGGTGCTGTAAAGGAGAATAAAACTCTCGGGTGGGGACCGGCATCCTTCCACCCACCCCCTCTTCAAAGCTCCACCTTGTCTCACGAGCAATGCGGGTCTTCTGAGCACTAATTAGTGCAGAATGGACGCGCCTCACTGCCCACCCCCGCTGCCTTCTGGGTGCCCCTCCCCTTAAACCCCGAGTTCCCCAATCCCTGGTCAGGGAGCACAGGTGCAGCTGCACTGGGGGCTGTGCCTCCCCCAGGCGCATCCTCAGACTTCGGCTGCACGAACCTCCACTGACTGAGAGCAGTGCCTTTGTGATGTCATCATTCTTGGAGGAAAGTCCCACCTACCTTCCCATTTCCTATATCCTGGGAAATGACACCAGGCTCGTCACAGCACCGCCTGACAGCGACTGCCTGGGCAGAGACCTGCCCCGGCCGCAGCTGGGACATAGAGGAAACTCCGAACCCCGCGGCCGGCCCAGGCCCCGGCGCCATCTGCAGGCCCAGAGCGCCACCTGCTGGACACACAGGCAAACAGGTTTGCGCAGACAGACAATGGCCCTTAGGGGGTGGAGGTGTTTATTTGTTTTGTTTTGTTTTGCTTTGTTTTAATTTTTATTGTGGTCAGAACACAATGTGAGTTCAATCTTCCTAGTACAATTTCAGGTGCACAGCAGGGCGGTGCTAACGGCGGGCGCAGCGGGTCTCTAGATTTCTCTCACCTTGCAGACATTAACTGACCTGCCCGTAGGCCCGCATGGCCAGCTTCCCTCTCTGTGAATTGAAGCCCGAGGGTGGATTCGAGCGTACTTGTCCTTTGGTGACTACTTAGCGTTTCACTCCGCAGGACTGCCACAGGTCCGACGGCGCTCTGCGTGTGTCTTTACGCTCTGCCAGCCCCACTCCCGTTGGTTCCACTTTTTGGCTTTTATGGATGAAGCTGCTAAGTCCACCAGAATGCTTATATCTTTTCGAGATCCCAATTTTAATCCTTTTGGATAAGTGAGAATTGCATGTAGTTGATGGGAGTGTAAGACAGTGCGGCTTGTAAAAAGAAAATCAGAGCTCCCCCCAACACACACGCACCCACTCCTTAGGCAAAAGAGAAAGGGCTGATCGCAGGCACCTGTGAGCGCCCGCCCACAGCTGCCTCGTTGTGGAACTCTCTTGCTGATCTCCCATAAGCAAGGACAGGGGGATTGTGCCTGTGCCCACCTAGCACTGAGTAGAACAGGAGACAGACAGGGCCAAACGCTCTTCCACCTGCCGGGGATATCCGTGTAACTGATGCTTCCCTCAGCCCCGGATTTTATGTAGAATGTAGATTTCCTGGGCCTCGGGCGTTGTGGCGGGCGTCTGTAGTCCCAGTTACTCGGGAGGCTGAGACAAGAGAATCGCCTAGGCCCAGGAGTTGAAGGTCGCTGTGAGCCATGAAGCCATGGCACTCTACCAAGGGCAACAAAGTGAGACTCTGTCTCTAAAAACAAAACAAAACAAAACAAACAAAAAAACAACCACACACACACACAAAAAAAGAATGTAACCACTGCCTCATCAGCCCCTTCCTCCTCGCTGCTCTGCTGCATTTAAAACGCTGTCGCTGTCGTACTGACTTTTCCTGTGGAAACACAGCCGCAGTTTGTCTGCATTTCCTGTTCTTCCTGGGGGCGTCCCCAAAACTGAGACTTAATAAACCTCTATGGGTTACCTCAGGGGAGCAGGCCCCGTGGAGCCACCTGGCCCCTCTGCAGGAGCTAAGCAGGTGAGAAGCAGAGTGTCAGGCAGGTGGTTCCCATGGCAGCAGGGAACTGATTGGCCGTGCGTCTGAGGGGCCACTCAACCCTCGGTACTGCAGCCCAAATACCACATACCTGGATCCACAGGGGGGCAGGAGACATTCCCAGACTGAGGGAAGGTGAATTGGAACCAGAGTTCTCTTTTGAAATATGTTCCCATAAAACTGATGTGGGTGAGGGTGTGGTCTGTCCTAGCCCACTTGGCTTAAACAACAGAAATTCATTTCTGGTAATTCTGGAGGCTGGAAGCCCAAGATCAGGGACCTGGCAGATGCGGTATCTGGTGAGGCCTGCTTCCTGGACTTAGCTGGATTTTTGCTGTGTCCTCACATGGTGGACTATTTGAGGGGCTCTCTGAGGTCCCTTTTAGGAGGACACTAACCATTTGGCTCCTTCCTCATGAACCAATCACCTCCCAAAGGGCCCGGGATGGGGTGGACGGAGCCCTCATGGCTCACAGGGCCCTAATGCCACCACCTTTAGGGCAAGGATTTCAACAGATGACCTTTAGGGGACACAGGCATTCAGACCTAGGATAATACATAGTATGATGTAGTTAAAGCTGATGCTACAGCAGTGATGGTATTGAAACTAGAAAAAATACAGATAATGCAATGCCTATTTATTTTGCACTCTAGGAAAGAAGCAGGTGTCTTCAGAAGAGGTCTAAGAGGCTAGATGTCTGGAGGTGGTGTGGACCCTCGGGGGTGCAGAAGCTCACCCCGCTGGCTCCCTCCATGTAGTTATTTCTCTTGAAGCTATTTTCCTTTCTCTTGGTTTCTGCACGAGAGGAAGTAGGGTGTGGACAACTGGGATAATTCAATTGTCCTTCAGAAAAACGACTCAACTATGAATTGTGGAGAGAAGGAACGAGGCCGGCAGCAGGTGCACCGACTGGCCCCCAGGAGAGAAGCGTAGCAGCCCACGGAGCAGCTCGCTCTTCGTCAGCAGGGGGCGCGCGAGCTCTCGGCGCCGCTCTGGGCAGTTTCCAAGTTCGCAGGGGTCGTTTTGTGCTCAGGGCACACAGCTCAGCTGTTTGCAACTCAGTACAGCATAGCTTCGCATTAAAACCATAATCCACAATTCCATAAAACAATGATTATTTGGGGGAAAATATACATTAGTAACACTAGATCAAAATGCACCTTACCTGTTAGTTTGTACATTTTTAGTCAATTACTCACTGTCAGACTCTCAAACTGTCTCCCTTTCAATTCAGAGACCACCTTCCTCAACAATGCTGGCAAGACATATTTTTGCTACAGTTCCGACCTCGGAAGCCCCCTGCCCCTGTTGGCTGTTCCACGGTGGCCAGGTGGGAGGGCTGAGGGCTGGTGGGAAGGGGTCGGCCTGTCCTCTGCTCTGGGGGTCCCTGCCCGGAGAGAACTCGGCCTTGGCTCCCGCCCTCCCGTCCTTGGGAAAATGTCCTGAACGTCAGCAGGTGCCCCCAGCTAAGCCAGAAGGCGCAGGCGAGAGGTGGGACTGGGTCATTCCTGCACCCCGAGCAGACCCTGGGCGGAGGGACTGCAAGGAAGTGCAGCCCTCTCCACGCGGGAAAAGACGGATCCCGGGAACACAGGCGGACGACTGAGAAGCAGGCAGGGTGGGGGTGAAGTAGTGCGCCTGCCCACAGTCAAACTCCACGCGTTCTCACGGGCCTCGCAGCAGCACCCCGGCTCTGACGTGTGGACTCTGCCAGTCGGCCACTGCTCACAGCTGACCTGCTCCAAGTAGCTGACCTTTGGCATCTGACCGGACTCCTCTCCTCTCAGGGGTCACTCAGACAGTACAGGTGTCCTCAATCTCTGTTGCTACAAACCACTTTCCGCCTGGGGACAAAGCCCTGCGTGCTGTTCCCATGCATGTCTGTGTTTGAATTTCACCTTTTCTGACGTCTGTGTGAGGAGGAGGCAGAGATCGGGGTGATGCACCTACCTGCCCAGCGGCCCCAGACGCAGAAAGGCACCAGGGCTGCGGGGGCGAGGGAGGAGGACCCGGGACCACCGGGGACCACCCTGCCCTCATGGGGGCCCCGCTGGTGTCCTCCACCCTGGGGGCTGCACTTTGTCACAGCACTCTGTGGCCCCCCAGCCATGGGCACCCGCTCTATGGGGCACAGTGCTGGGCAGTACTGTGACCAGGGACCAGGATGGGCTGGACAGAGCCCCCATGGCTCATACTGACCAGGGTCCAGGATGGGCTGGATGGCCCCGATGGCTCACACTGTGACCAGGGTCCAGGATGCAGTGGACGGGGTCCCGGTGGCACACACTGTGACCAGGGGCCAGGAAGGGCTGGACGGCTCCCCATAGGTCACACTGTGACCAGAGCCCAGGATGGGCTGGACGGCCCTCCATAGGTCACATTGTGACTGGGATGGGGACAGCAACATGGCTGGTATTCAGAGTGCTGAAAGGACACTTCAGGGGTGGCTGCCTGAGGCAGGACTGCTGTGGTCTCCAAGGCCTTTGGGTTACATTAAACCTTCCTGCACTGACTGGCCTGGGGACCAAAGCCAACCCAGCCTGTGCAACCATGATTGTGATTTTGGTGGAGGTAGAAGGCAGGGGACTAGTGTCTATTCTGTGAGGGAGGGCCCCACCAAGAAGCTCAGCCCAGTTCCCAGAAGGCAGGACCCCTGGCTGGGCTGACCGCAGCCATTTGTCCATGGGACCCTTGCAGGCCCTAGACCTGGTGACCTGTGTGTCCCTTCAGGATAAGGAGGAAGACCACCCTTCCTTCTTCCTGGGTCTGACCCTCAATGAAACTCACTTTGATCGGGTGATGGCCAGTCCCCCTATGCTCCCACCACCACTAACAGACCCTGACCGACCCCTCCCATGTCCACTATCTGGCAGGAAGGAGACCACCCTCCACCCCTGCTCTCGACTTCCCCAGCCCCACCCTGGGCGATTGGCAATTCTGTGGTGTCTGGTGGGTGGGCACAGATCCTGGGCAGAAGTAGTTTCATCCTCCTTGGAAGGGCAGGTCCCCTCCAGCCCTCCTTGGGACTTCGGGGCCTGTCCGTCCTCAGACCTGGCCTGGCGTGCAGCTGTCAGGCCCTTGGCAGCTGGCTGAAGGCCGCGCTGTCCTCCTTGCCAGTCGGCTCTGGCTCCTGAGAGGGAACGAGCTGATCATGGAAGCTCCCTCTGCAGACTCTGCCCCTCTCCTGGCAGCCGGGAGCTGACTCCCTGGGCCACAGCGCAGCCAAGCTGGCGTCTGTGACATTTCTGACCAGTTGCTAACAGGACCCTTCACCTTGTAAAGTGGTGTCTTCTGTGGGGCTTGTCCAAGCAAAAGAAGCTGGAGATTCAGGAGGGTGGCTGGGCCCCTCCCACAACACACCTCACGTTCTCAGCCCCTGCCGCTAGACGCCTCCCGCAACCCAGGCTCTCTGTGAGTCCCTCCCGGAAGAGGTGTGGAGCTGCTCTCTGTCAGTGGGGTGGGGACAAACCGAACCCCCTTGTGCCTGTCCCCAGCTCGCCCGGGACCCCTTCCAGTGTCTGGGAGAGGCAGAGGTGGTGGTGGTGGTCGGGGCAGCCTGTTCTCACCTGGGAGAGGTGTGGCAGCTGGGCAAGGATCGCATGCCTGCAGGCTCCTCCCAGACCACTCTCCAGTTCCTGTGCCGGCATCCTGCCCAGAAGTGCTGGACCCTTTAGACAGAGGCCCCTCTTGAGGCATGAGCCCAGCAGAGACCCCGTCTGCCGTTTGCTCACTCAGGCCACCACTGGAAGCTCCAGCAAGCCCCGTCCCCTCCTCTAGGCCATAGGATCTGAGGACCCCCACCCTGCTTACAGGAGGATGCCCACATACAGTGCTGCATAGCTGAGGGGCTGCAGCCCAGTTGCTTTGGCAGACAGATGGTCAAGGGGCTCCGTGTCCCACCTGCCTCCTGCCTGGGGGGGGAGTGCCCCAGAACAGGTGGAATGTGGGGGACAATGGAGCATTGATACTATAGCTCCACAAAGACAGTAAGGTCTGTCTCAAGACATGTGATCCCTCTGGGGCCCCCAACACGTGCACCTGCTGGCGTCTGTACAGAGACGATCTGGACCGGGCGTCCCTGAGAGCCTCATGCCCTGCCTGGGGCTGGTGCGGGGGGTGCCCAGCCGCTCTCACCTTCGCTATGTGCTGTGTGGCCAGCACTACATTGGCCACATGGCCTCACACTCTCGTGGGCAGAGGGCCGGGGCTCAAGCTGGGACTCGAGCTGGGGAGGGGCTTCTCCCTTCTGTGAGAGGGAAGGTGGAGAGTATGTAAGGAGAGACCTGGTAGGTGCTCTGAGCGTGAACCTGGACCAGCCCTTGGGGATGACTGGTAAGACTCTTAGGAGCATTGAGGACACTGAAGTCTTCACTCCAGGGACAGCCACAAAGCCCTGGCACTGCTGTGGTTAGTGTGACATGGAAGGAAAGACCAGCCGGCAGGTCTGGGTGAGATTTGGCACTGGCCAGGCCAACCACCCGCTGTTCCAAAAGGCCTGTTCCCACCAGCACGGCACCGGGTTCGCCCCTAACCAAGGTCAGCGACTGTGCCGCAGACTGTCAGGGGAGGTGCATGGCAGGGTTGGCTATGCAGCTGGTAGGGTGATGTGCAGCCAAGCTGCACCAGGAGCTGCATACACACACACGCCCCATACACATGTGTGTGCCCATACACACACGTGTGCGTGCATACATATGCACACACGCATGCCCACACACACGTGCATGTGCACACACGTACACATACACACAGTGTGCACATAAGCACACACAAACACATGCACACATGTACACCTACACTCGCTGTGCACATGACACACAAGCACATGTACACATATGCACATGCACACATATGCACGCTCATGCACACACACATGCACAAGCACGGCACATCCTGGCATCCCCAGCTGGTCACCTTGGCCACACACTGCAGACTGTGCCTTCCACACCCCCTGGGGTGGCAGAGGCTGGACCACCACATCCCTAACATAAAGGAGGCAGCACAAAGGTCACATCAGTGCCAGGCCCAGGCCCCGTGTCCTGGCAGTTGCGAGGTGGCTGGGACCACTGGCTGCCCCAGAAACCAGTGGGGCCCCATGGGTTCCTATTCCCGTTCTCCCTCTGGGCCCTGTGGACGGATGTGGAGAATTATACCAAGTGTCCCTTAACTACTGGGTAGCACCACTCTGAAGACACTGACCTCTGGTCTCTAGGGAAGGCGGAGGGGATGGTTAGAGGCTAGCTTCCCTCCCCCACTACTGCCCAGAGGGGACAACAGGGCCTGGAGGTGAAGATCACCCTCAGGGTCTCAGTCCAACCCTATAGTGGCCACACCTGTGTCCCACCACCCCTGGAGGGGAGAGGTGAAGCTGAAGCAGGAGGGCCAGCCTGGGAGAGGGGCTCCACCCAGAGGGAGTGCCGAGCAGGACTGATGGGAAGTCAGAAGCTCACTTTCCTCTGCAGAGATCAAGGCTGAGCAGAGGTCTTTTAAAGAAAACAGCTGTTTTCCAGGACAGTGGGCACTGGCAGGGACAGTGGTTCTGGGGCAGGGTCAGGGCTGTTGGGGGCCGGTCAGCGGACAGATGACAGCACCACAGCTGACCTGTGGACGAGTGCTCTGTGGTTGGGGGGGAGATGATGTAAAGCTCTGGGTTGGGCAGGCACAAGACAGAGCCCCCAATACCTCCTCTGATAAAACAGTGTGGCTTGGAAAGGGACCCTCCCCTCTAAGCTCCTCTGGACACCCTGGAGTACAAATGGCTGGGTGTCACACTCTCACATGGCCACAATGACCACTCCTGTGGCCAGCAGGTTAGGGTCCTACTGGGGCATCTGGGCTTTTGAGGGTGCCCTGGAGAGCTCAGTGCAGGGCCATGGGCTGACTATGAGGCCACTCCTGGGGGTCCCAGTGGGCCCCAGGATCTGTTTCTGAGGACTACCCTCCTGCTGTCAGGGCCTGGGGATGTGGGGGGGCACGGGAGATGGAGGGTCCTTTGTTCCCTCCTGGCCTCTGCTCTGGGCACTGGGTCACAGCCTGGCCTCCCTCTGTGGTGAGATGGAGAATTCCAGGTGTCAGAGTCCACAGGTCCCAGCCGAGTCTCAGAGGAGGAGCCGGGATCCTGCTAGGGGGTGTCCCGGGCAGCCGGTGGCCTGGGCCAGGGGTCCTCAAACTTTTTAAACAGGGGGACAGTTCACTGTCCCTCAGACTGTTTGAGGGCCGGACTATAGTTAAAAAAAAAATACTATGAACAAATTCCTATGCACACTGCACACATCTTATTTTGAAGTAAAAAAACAAATCTGGGGTGGCGCCTGTGGCTCAAAGGAGTAGGGCGCCAGCCCCATATACTGGGGGTGGTGGCTTCAAACCCAGCCTCTGCCAAAAACTGCAAAAAAAAAGGGAACAAATACAATATTTAAAATGAAAAAAAGGTACCCCCATCTGCAAAATAAAAAAAATAGACCTCCTAACTTCAAAAAAATATCCTAACTTGTTCTTACCTCGGTCCTCAGGCAGCAGCAGGCTCTGCACAGGCAAGCTTGTGACTCATCGGATCACAAGTCTCAGTCTCACCCGAGACTGAGAGGAGGAGTCGAGAGACAGAGAGAAGGAGGGGAGTTGGAGAGTGCGGCGCACATTCCACACATGCACACTGGGCCTGGGATAAGTCGGCTGCTAAGCAGGACAGGCAGTGGCAGCAATAACACCCAGCTGGCCAGATACATGTCCTCGGCAGGCCACATATGGCCCACGGGCCGTAGTTTGAGGACCCCTGGCCTGGGCTCTTGCAGGCACGTTGCTCCCAAGCTCAGCAGTCACACAATCAGCTGATAAAATGGTGCTTCTGAATTTGTGATGATCTGTGTTATTTGCTGCCTTTTTAAATGTGGTGATTTGACAATTTTCAAAGTTTTTTGTAAGTATTTATCTTTATACCTACTTTATATTTCATAATCTTATATTTCTTCTTGGAAGAGGATCCTCCATTGTCATACCACCAAGGTTCAGGCCTCAGAGCCAGGCTGAGGGGGAATTCTCATCTGGGAGCTGCTGATCACAGAGAAAACAACTTGGGCAACAGGTATCAGGCTGGCTGCTGGCTGTATGGGCTCTCAGCTGCCCTGTGCCACTTTCCCCAGCCAGTGCAGCACATGGCAGACAGAGGTGCAGGGCACACAGCAGAACTGGGAGTCACGGCCTCTAAGTGCTAGGTCAGCACCGTGTTCCTGGACTCCCAGCCTTTGTCCTCCACTGAGCTTACACAGTGTCGGGGCAGTGGCGCAATGACATTGGAGGAAGAGGAGGACATGGGTCCCAGAGCATCCAGTGGGAAGTGAGGCTGGGATGGGATGGCCCCTCAGAAACCTCAGGTCACTCTGTTCTCTGAGGACAAGGACTGCCCAGGAGGGGCCCTGGCCTCACAGCCTGCACTATCTGGGGAGGGCCCAAGGGCCTGTCCACATGAGAGATGAGAGCAGCGCCCGCCGGGTCCCCCGGCCTCTCCTTGCGTGGCTTCTCATGTGATGACCTGTGCCAGCACGGCCCTATCTTTGAGAGTCCGGTTTGTCCCTGTGCCTGTCTTAGCTGCCACAACAAACCACATGACCACGTGGCCCATAAACAACCTTCATTCCACACGGTTCTGAAAATGGAGTCCAAGGTCAAGGCACTGGCCCACCTGTCCCTGGGCAGGGCTGCTGTCCTGGCTGGCCAGTGGCACCTTTCAGCTACATCCTCACATGGTAGAAGGATGAGGAGCCCACTGGGGTCTCTTTTATAAAGTCACTAATGGGGTGAGGATTGGGTGGGCACAAACCCATGGCCATGGCTCACAGTAGACTCCACTGCTGCTGCATCCCATGGCAGACAGAGGCTGGGCCTTCTGCAAGGCCCTGTGCAGTCAGCGTCCCACCCCCACTGCAGGATGGGACCTGAGGGGTGGGCATCCCCTGAATGGTCCTGAACGAGGAAGGGCAGGCAGGTGGAGAGTGCCGGGTGTGGCAGAGCCCAATTCCCATCTGTGAGCACTTTCTCCCCACCCTAGCTGGGCTCCAGCGGGGTCTTAGCTGGCCACTGGCCACCCCTGCCCACCGGTGGGGGCTGCCCCCCACCCAGGGTTCTCACACATTGGCCTCCCACTGACCTACCCTGAAGTTTTGGGAAGATGCAAAATGTCCACAAAGGAGGGACACGTTGGTCATCTGGCCCCCACGCTGAGTGGACAGCCAGCTGGCCTCCCTCTGTGACACTCCTGGGAGGTCAAGATTTGGTTTCCTCTTTCTCCACAAATGAAGTGTTTCTGGCAACAAAGCAAAGCCAGGGGCTGGACTGCAAGTTCCAGGCCAGGCCCTCGGCCACAACCATGTGCTGACAGAGTCCCACGCGCCTGGATAGCTGCCCCCCTGCTGTGCCCCAGCTGGCCCCCTGCTGAACCCTGCCCCACCCAGCATACTGAGACAGGGCCCCAGGTTCCCGTGACAGGATATCCTGAGGGCCGCACTACACAGTTGGTCCCCCCTCGCCCAGGATGCTGTTCTGTGCTTTGGGGTAGACGCTGTCCCCATAGTACCTGGCTCCCTCCAGAAGGAGGACGGAGGCCTTGGGCATGCTCGGGCCTCGCCACACCCCAACTGGGCCCTCCCAGGTGACAACACAGTGTCCCTCACCCATGGGTCTGAAACAATGGCATCCACCTGTGAGCTCAACAGAGCACCCGCAGGGCAGCCATTTGTCACCATCCCTGTTGTCCCCACACGCCCTCCAGGCCCTCGTGGTGGCCAGTTTCCAGAGAGGCCTCCCTACCGGCCTGACGGGGCTTCTTGCCAGGCTGCAGCCCCTCCTGGTCCAGGGGTTTTCGTGCCTCCCCTGGACCTGGCTCCTCCCAGAGCCTTGATGTGCTTCTCTGTCGTCCACTGAGTTTCTTCTCCAGTAGACATCCGTGGAAGAGCTTTAGACCCGCAGCCTCTGCCATTGGTAGACGCGAACAGGCCGGACAGTTCAACCCCTTGTCACGCCCTACAGCCTCCTCGCATGAACCTGCAGCTAATGCCCTCCCTTGTCAGAACGGACAGTGGGGCTGGCAGCAGTGGCTCCTCTATTTTCTTGGATAAAGTTTGGTCACTGGGGTTTCACCATCTTGAGCCAAAGGCTTGTCCTGTTAGAGGAGTTTCTCACCTCAGCCCACAGGTGAGGCGCTGGTCTGGGAAGGCAGCTCCTGGGAGTTGCACAGCCCACTGGAGGACCAAACCTAAAGACAAACTGGGTTTTATTTCAGGCCTCAGGGAGCATCTCGAAAGCTTTTGGGAGCTTTTAGATTGTCACGATGTTGAGGGGCCACTAATGACTTTCAGTGAGCAGGGGAGGGACGCTGGCCTGTGCAGCCACAGGACAGCCCCACATGGCTCACAGCTGTCTCATGAGCGCTTAGGCCTCACTGGACCCTCACTCTGCTCTCCACGGTGTCTGGGAGGATTTAACCTGTACCACTCACTTCCGTGTGAGGGTCGTGTCCATCAGGGAAGCTAAAGCTTTCTTTGGAACACTGCCAAGAGGTTTTCGCCATATTAGAAAATTATTTCACAATGCCATGTTGCTCATGAAGTTTGAATCAAATATGAGATGTCTACATCCGTCTGCTTTATAGTTATCAGGTGCACGGAGATTTCACACAGGAGTGCATGAAGACACGGGCACCCTTGTTCAGACATTTAGATTGTGAAATATATATAAATTGAATATGTATTTAACATTCATACCCAAACTCATAAATTTCAACATAGGTTCAAGTGTTGTTCGAAAGTTTATAAATTCAAATACATTGTGTACACAGATATGCGTATGTGTGTGTACAGAGAGGGAAACAGACACAGAGACACACAGGACTTCCTGTTCTTTTTTTTCTCCATTATATTATTGTTAAGTCATGAAAATGATTCTTCTTTAAAAACATCCTCTGGTGATTGTACTGTCCATGGTTTTATCTCAGGATAGTAAGCAGTCCTTACAAAACCTCACAGGGCAGGACGTTCCCCCGTCCCACCAGCAGCCCCAGCACCTGTGGTGCTGAGTACTTGGCCATCAAACTGAGATGTGACATAAGCATAAAATGCACACCTGTTCTGAACGTGGTATGAACAAAGAATACACAATATCTCCATATTTTGTATGATTTCATACTGAGTACACACTGAGATGGTACCTGTAACATCTGGAGTCTGATCTACACACTGGCCCACTGTCCACCATCACCCGTGTGCCAATCTGTCATCTCTCTGTGGCTGCCATCCACCCGTGCCCCGAAGGCCCTGTCGCCTGCCATCTCTATCTGATCACCTACATTAAAAACCTGAGTTAACGCTCATGCCCCCGCCCCCTGCTTTTCTGGTAAGGAGCAATCCCTCCCACTCTCCTTTGGGCATTATTTATTTGTTCAATGTCGCGCCCAATGTCCTGGGCACACTGGAGAAAAGCTGGAACCAGCAGCCTGGGCCCGGTGCCCCCCCCACCAGGGGTCAGAGGGTCAGCTGTGAGAAGGGGCCAGGGGCAGCCAACTGCTGCCCTGGGCTCGGGACTCACCCCACCTGGCTGCACCCCCAGCTCCCAGCAGGGCCAGTGACCACAGAGGGCAGCCTGCGGCCCACACCACCTACCTTAGCCCTGCAGACATAGGTGTGCTTGCTTTGGGCTAATTACTATAAAATCCATTTCACCTCACATTCACCAAAGACAGTGAAGCGAGCAAGTGCTTTCCTGGCATTTTAACCCTTTGTGCTACAAAAGCCACCAGCTGTGGCTTCTCCCCAGAATCTGCTCTGTGCCCACCTTCAGAGCCAATGTTCGCTGCCCAGGAAGATGCATTTTGTTAAGCTGGCCCCACGCATCCCATCTCCTCTGTACCCCCTTCCCTGTGACCCAGCTGGAGCCTGAGGAGGCACGGGAAGTCAGGCTTCCCCCCTCACACCCCTGTGAGTCCCAAGGTGGGCCAGGCAGGCTCAGACTCCCCATCTGGCCCGGCTGCACAATCTAAGGAGTATTCTCCATGGCGTCTCCTGACAGCTCTTGGGAGGGCCGGGCGGCTGGCCCTCACTCGGCTGGCAAGGAAGCCGGGCTCTGGAGGCTGAGCAGGCAACTGGGACACAGAACTGGAGGTGGCTGAGATATCACGGGAGCCCAGGTTTGTCTGGTCCCAAAAGGTGTGCTGGGAAATCCTGGGACCCCCACCAGGGGTCGAATGAGACGACAGGTGCTGAGCCTGGGAACGGTGCCCATGAATGCACCCTTCCTGCCTACAGACGGCCGCGGCTCTTCACCCCTTGGGCTCTGTGTGGCCGCACCTGAGGCATCAGGCACCCCCCGGGAGGAGGTCCTCTGAGAGGTGTGCTCTCCCCACGGCCTTGCAGGAGTGCACTGGGGTCTCCCATCGGTGCTTATCACAGTTCTCTTGGAATGAACCAGGCCTGTCGGGGCCAAGTGAAGCCTGTTTATTTCTAAGGCCACACACTATAAACAGTAACAGGAAACACATTTTAAGGGTGGGAAGCTCATTCATCTGCCCCACCCGGGGCTGGGCGACTGCCTCCTGGTTTGGCCTCGCTCTACCTGCCGTGCTCGAGTCCCAAACCCCAGGCCCTGAAGCGTCTGTGCCACGTGCTTCTGGCTGGGGGAGATGCACAGAATCACCAGCAACTTTGCGTCACCTCCTTCAAAGAGAAAGTCACACATCTAAGGTGACGGGAATTGTGGGGTCTGCACGGCTGGAAATGCTGCGAGCAGAGCAGCTGCCCAGGTCCAGGGCAGACACACCAGACATGCCAGATACTCCACACACATGCCAGACACACAAGACACACCAGACACGCCAGCAGTTGCTGTACAGTTACAAATACCAGAGAAAGACCGACTGTCCCCAGGAGGGGACAGTCACAGGAACCCGGCTGGGAACCTCCCCCCAAGGCAGGACTCCAGGGCAGGAGGTGGGGTGGGAGGCCTGGTTACCGAGGGAGCCCCGCAGCAGGTGGGTGAGCTTGCTGTTCCGGTAGGGGACATGACCACGGCGCTCCGACAAGGCCCCCAGGACGTCTGCCAGGGCCGCAAGGCTGCGGTTTATCCAGGAGGTCTCCCTCAGGGCTGGCCCGGTCACCCCGGACATGCCTAGGAAAGATGGAAGTCACCATGGCATCATGCAGAGAGTCAGGAGGGCAGCTGGCTTCTCAGGAGGGTGACTTTGGGGAGGCCTTGGGCTGGGAGCCCCCTCTCCTGGGGCGCCCTGCTCCACTCCCAGCCCAGTGGAGGCTCCTGCTGGTGCTGAGGTCTCCCTGGCGGGGGTGGCAGAGCCGCAGGGCATGGCTCCCAGATGGCTGTGCTGAGACGGCTCACCCGCCAGGAGGGAGGGACTTAAAGTGATCTTGCTGTGCCCAGAGCTCCTGTGCAGGCCACTCCCCTCCAGGCTCTCCACATCCCCTGTGACTGTCCCCTCTGCAGGCACCTGTATCCCACCCCCCACGCTCAGAGTGTACAGCCCGCTCACCAGCGCACTCGCTGCCGGCCAGGTCCACGAGCTGCAGCTGGGTGCGCACCTGCTGCAGGCGTCCTGCCGGGTCCGTGGCCCAGACTGGACCAGACCTGCTCCTCCTCCTGCCCACCACTGGCGGGGGCGGGGGACAGGCCAGCTCTCCGAGGGGTGGACTGAACTGCTGGTCTGCTGCAAGGGAACAACGGGAAAGAGGGACATGAAGCCCTGCTTAGCCCCACACCCCTGCCGGAAGCTTCCGGAACCTCACCCTCAGGTCCACCCCTCCCAGGGAGGAGAAATCGGGCTTTGCTTTGCGCCTTACTCTTAAATACAGGCAATCCCGGAGTTACGAATGAGACAGGTTCTATGGGCTTGTTAAATTGGACTTGCATGTAAGTCAGAGCAGGTACAGTCGCCTGTTGCCTGTAACAGCCACTGTTCCTAAGTGGGAGTCATCCATCAGCCTGGTGTCTATAACACGGAGCCTTGCTATAATATCCCGGGTTCCTAACGGTGAGTTGTATGTCAGCTGGATGTTTATAACTGAGAGACTCCCTGTAACTGCCTGAGACCCAGGCTCTTTGTCCCTGCCACCTAACCGTAGGGCCTTCAACCTGGGAGCTGCAGTGTGGCCCTGGCCTGAGCCCGCAGGACGGCAGGTTCCTGGGGCTTGCCCCAGCCCTGCTAAACCAAAGGCCGGGTGCTGCTCTGCGGTCTGTGACACCAGGCAGCTGTGGCCCAGGGTCATTGTCCCAGACAGTCCCGGCCATCGCAAACATGCTGTTTTTCTTACAGAACTGGAGCCACTTCACCAGTGGTGACTGATTTTTAACTGAGAGTTCATTGCCGGCGTTGTCCGTGATTATTACCCTGTGTATCTTTCTATATCATGTTTTATCAGCCGAGTGTGTCCCTCCTTCTCTGCTTCCTCGTCTCGCCCTGCGACCCCAGGGCCTCTAGATTTGCTCTCACGCTCGGTCCTGTGAGAGGCAGGTGCTGCCAGAAGACACTGATTTTTGATTTCTAAGTGGATTTTTCTGTTACTCTCAACTGACTGAGCCCAGATGGCAACTTACTGGTGCTGTCTGAGCAGTGGGCTGTGGTCACAGTCATGGTGATGATCAGGTGTGACCGGGATGAGTCCTCATGCACCTGGGTAGGGTGCTGTGCCCTGAGCTGCAGGCCTCGACGGACGAGCCTCAGGAGGTCCGTGGCACTGCTGGCGGCCCTGGCAGATGAGAGCCAGCATTAGACACATCCGAGAGGACAGCCACCCTGTCCTCAAGGCCAAGTCCAACACTCCGGAGCCAGCAGAGGCCTCCCACAAAAGCCACACTGCCGATTTCAAGAAGGTACACTGAAGCAAAATTTAGGCAAAACAAAACATAACAAACCAAGCTTTTGCTTTTTGAGGCTGAATGACCAACTCATGCCCAGGGTGACTCGCCCATCTCAGCGCTGACTCAGAGGTGCTAACCTTCCCAGCATCACCCATACCGTCATGCGTCACACCCTTGTGGGCTCATGTGCTTAAAATATTTGCGTGTGAAGTTATATTCACAAATAAAGTTTTAATCTGTTTCCCCATTTTAGTTGACGAGATGTGAGGGCTAATTCCAGCTGGGCAGTGATCACTCCCATCGCATCTTATTCACGTCTCTACCACCTCCACGTAGCTACCACTGAGCAGAGGTCACTCTCACAGCAAAGTGGAAGGCGCGTAGCACTTAGCACCATGGCTGGTCCTACCAGTTCCTCATGCAGCATTGCAGCCCCAGCCAGGGGGCCCCGAGCTACTCACTCACAGGTCGGGGGTGTGGCCTCCTTCCTTCTATCCTTGGCTGTCATTGCCTCACGCTTGACCCCGGACACCACTGCAGAACTGTCTTTGGCCAGAAGGTCAAAAATATCATTATTATAAACTTCCACTATGGAGACCTCAACCTGTGGGCTTGTTGATGGACTTTCTGAAATAAGCCTGTAGGAAAACACACAAGAGAATAAACCAGCAGAGAAACCTACATGACCCCTTAATAACAAGCTGGACACAGTGCTCACACCTGTGATCCCAGCACTCAGGGAGGCCGAGGCAGGTGGATCCCTTGAGCTCATGAGTTCGAGACCAGCCTGAACAAGAGAGAGACCTCCCGTCTCTACTAAATATATAAAAACTAGCTGGATGTGGTGGCACGTGCCTGTAGTCTTAGCTAATCAGGAGGCTGAGGCAGGAAGATTGTTTGATCTCAGGAGTTCGAGGTTGCTGTGAGCTATGATGATGCCATGGCACACTAGCCTGAGCAAAGGAGTGAGACTCTGTCTCAAAAAAAAAAAAAAAAAAAAAAAAAATGTTGTTCAATTAAAACCACAACACCCCTATAAAAAACTCAGCAAAACAATAAAGATGCGTATTTATAATTCTGATAAATTGTCAAATCAAAAAAGTTATTTTATT